>PXIH01S0000735.1:24474-38385 GCA_003024985.2 Euperipatoides rowelli
AAACCCTAATAGATTTTTTAAACTTGCTTTGACATAATTTATAACTTAATCATCATTATTTGAACTTTTAAATTTTTTTCAATTCATTTCCTAGCCTTATTAGTATATGGAAAAGATTTACAAGGTAGAGGTTAGTAAAAAAGTAATAAAAATACTAGTAAAAAAAAAAAAATACAAGTTATATTTCTTATAAAAGTTAATGGGAGATTTGGCAAATCTATAGCAGTTCTTATAAAAAACGGGTTATATTTACAATTTTTGGTAACTTTTTGGGTTAACTCCAAGAAAGGAGAGGAATTGAGGAAATTGCTAATTGATTTGAAAAACCTGAGAAGGGATAATCTTCTTTGACAAAGATTCCATGTTTAACAGCAATAATGCCGAAGTATAGTTAATAACCTGATCCCTAAAAATAATTTTGAACACGTTTTTGAATGGCCTCAAGGTCATGAGATTGTTCGAAAGTCAAAGATGAATGCCAAGTCGGAGCACAATAATCCAATATAGCCTATAGTGATGACCAAAACATTATGTAATGGCATTTGGGATTAGGTTTCTAGAGAAATTAAGCAAGAGTAGATAACATTCCCAATTCACACAATTGTGGATTTTATTTAAATTTGAAAATTATCAACACTTTACAGGGCTTGCGAAATTTCACTAGCTTGCTCAATGCAAAATGCCTTAAGTATTTTTTCACGGCAATTTTTTTAATGCTCAAGGGAAAAAAAAACACAGCTTCAATGTGTATTAAAATAATCAATATTTAAGAATCACATTTATTAGAATTCGCCAATTCAATATTTTGAATAAAAACTAGACATTATGATGAAAATAAACATTTTAAGTTGATTTTTAAAGAACAAAATAATGAACTGAATTAAGAAAATTATTTTTCAAGCCCATTTTTCTTGTATAGGTCACAGCAAATATTGCTGCGAGTGGTAACAAAACCTGGCAGCATTTTTTCATTTCCTTGCGGCAATGCTGTGAGTTTCTTGATTTGGCAAGCCTTGCTTTATCTATGGTATTTAAGGTATTAGCCTAAAATACATTAATGCAATCTACAGTAATTACAATCATCATAATTAATTGTATCATCATGGTTCATTTTAAAATTCATTACAAATGACAGACAACAGACTATAGTCCAGTGAGGTTGTCCCTGGTCCTAATCTAATTTTTTTTTTTTTACATAAAATTTTGTTTATTTAAATTTTTTTTTTTTAATTTTTTATTTTATTTTTAGTAGCCTATAGGCTATTGAATCTTGGATTTTAATTAAAAAAAAAAAAAACCCATTAAAATACCAAACAACAAACTCCTAACCACAATTAAAAACAAACTTAGATTTTGTCCTTTTATTTATTGCTCTAACATTCTTATAAATCACTATTTTAAACATTTAAACTTAACATTTTTCAGCTAAGCGACTCCATATGGGGGCCCTGACTAAGAAATAAAGCCACATGTATATGAAAAACAAAGCCTGTAAAGTGAATCTTTCAATCTGGTATTTCAAATTCTATAAAGGGTCCTATAAAACATCGGAAGGGGATCTGAATGTTAATAACTTATATTGTAATGTGTGTGTGTGTGTGTGTGGCAGTAAAAGTGGAGAGAAAATTTCCTCTTTTTTAAACTACAGATAAATAGAATTTTTAAATTAAATTTTTTAAGGAAATTAAACATTGTAAAAGGTAATTAAAAGTGGGCCATCATTTATTTACTATAAACTTGGTCCCATTCTATCAAATGTCATATTGAATTTTATTTTAACCATAAATCTGGCTAGTAATTGGTCTTAAACCATTTTTAAATCTGGAAATAAAGGATAAATTTATCCTGAATAAATCAATAAACATTGAAAAATTTATTAGCTATTTAAATTCTTTGAACTGTAAAGTTTGAAGTTTTTAGTTCATTGTAATTTTTTTATTTTGAATTCTTTTACTAGAAAGAAGTTCAGCAACATCAAGAAACTGTTGCAGCTATCCACTCTGCCCTGAATGATGCAGTCACTGTACACGGTGATCAAACAATAGAGGGAGAAGTAATATTTCAAAATCTTACTGTGGAGAAAGAAATTGAAGTGGAACATCTTAATATTACTGGTATAACACACAACTTAGTTTGTTTACACCTATAGCCTATAATGTAAATTTTTATAAACTTCAACTCGTCTTCCTTAAATCTCAATCCATTTCCTAATTTAATACATTGCACACTCAACTACAGTATATAACATGGCATTTTCTAGGGTTTTTAAGTTTTGTTGGTAAATCAGAAATTGGCAACATGGATTTGTCCAGTATAATCCTTTTTAAAGTTTTTGAAACTTAAGTTCATATAATACACAAAGTATAAATTACTGATTCTATTATATAACTAATTTGTCACATGCAATGTAGAGTCCAATTTAAATTGTTTTCTGAAAACCATTAATTGATTATAGAACTTAAGAATAAACCATATTAAATTCTTTAATTTCAGCCTGTCTGTTTTCATTACCTGCCTCCCTGATAATTCCTCCTTTCCCATTTTTAGTATGCCAAAATTTTTGAAAAAAAAAATTCAAATTTGATTTGCATGTTCTAAATGTTTACAGGCAACTAATATTGAAATAAGATATGAATAAAATTATAAATGCAGGCCCATTCCTATGGATGCTATCATAAGCTTTTTTTTTTTGCAGATCTGATCTTATTTCTAACTATACTTAAGCCTATCCTTAGATCTTATAAACTCTTTACTACTCCCTCTTCCTCTAGCAATTAAATAAATTCACCTATTGGTTTAAAAACTATAATCAATTTAATATATTGTTAAACTTTCTAAAATTAAATCATCTTAGTCAAACTATTATGAAATTATAGGTTTATTCAATGTACAACAAAATACAAATCTAATTCCTGGCTCAGTAAGGATGTAATTAGTTGCAAGAAGGGAACTAAGTTTAAAAAATACTAATGAATTCTCACAATATTTAGCTTGTAGCTTAGGCTACATTTGTAATTTAGATACTTACATTCTGTAATGCTGAGAAGGAAGAGATTTATTTTAAGTGTTTGGCTGTTAAATAACTTACCCCCAATTTGAGGCATATTGTCTCAATCTTTGAAAAAAAAACAAATCAACATTTAATTTTGAGTCCCAAATTTTTAGTTTGCTCCTGAAATAATTTTTTTAAATTATATTGGCCTAATAAACAATTTCTAAAAAAATAAATTCAAACTTATGCTTCATTTTTATTTTTTCCATCAAGCACTAGAATCAAGGATTTTATCTATTAAAATTAAACTCTGTGATATAGCTTGATGTTACTCTTAGTAACTCCAATTCAACTTCATGTCTTACTGCATTCAGACGAAAAAAAATGATTAGATTAAAATTTGCACTACTACAGTTCAGACTTCATAATTTGATATAAAAAAATTCCAAAAATATACCTTTTATGACAGGACTCTAGCTCAATTGATAAATCAGTCCTCTTTTGTACAGGAATTGAAACTCCATTACCTGTTTGGCATACTGCCATTCCCTCATTGTTATAGTAAAACATGTCTTAAGTAGAAATTCCTAAAATCATGTGGACAACAAAAATGACATTTTATCTTCACTAGCAAAACTGATTCTGCCACTTGAGAAATAAATAAAAATGGGTCCAGTGCCTTTTTTAGGTAAATGTTGCCCTGCTCTGTCTAAATATGAACTTGTAGGTTATCTATACTAGATTCTCTATTTTGAAGAGACAGGTCAAAAATTGGAATGGTATATCAAAATTTTATTTTTTGATGGATCATTTCGTGAATTCAAAAGCTTAATAATTGTTTAATGTTTGACCCATTTGATTGTTTTTTGTTTATATTTAGAATTTTACTTTTACTGAGAAAGATAAAATGCTTTAGTTTTATTAACTCCTTACTAACCATTTACAAACCTCTTGGTTTAAACATTAAGAATTGATAAATAAAAAATCAGATAACCGATGTTAGCAATTCAATGAATGTATAAAGATGACCAACCGTCCTCTTTTAGGGAGAACAGTCCTCCTTTTTAAGGTCTGTCCTCCCTGTGTCCTCCTAAATGTCCTAAGTCCTTTGCGTGTGACATTTGTCTTTGACATGCCCAGATTTAATTTCTAGGTCTGACATTTTCTTTTTAAATAGGCCTTTTTACTCAGCTTACTACAAAAATTATTTTCATATTAAAGGACAGTTGGTCACTTTAATATTATACATTATTAGTGTATTAACTAATGTTGCAAATTGCAATGAATAAAAAGTTTTTTATTCACTATTTTTTAAGTATTGATTAATGGTTATCAAAATGTCAATACAACTTTTTATCAGAATATTTACAAACAAAATAAAATTGTCATGTGTCCTTTCATTGAAAAATTCACCTTATGTGTAGGTTTAATCAATGGACTAGCTTGACATTTAGCAAAATAGGGAAAGCCTAATTATTTTTAAAGGATAGATAAAGTATAAAATTGATTACCATAGAATACAAAACCTATGCACATTAGGAATTTTAGATATTTTCGTAAATAGGAAAATTACAGACTACCACCTGAAATAATCAGCTAGGTGGGTTTAAGATAAAACTTGGTCACTCAGGAATATAAATCTCAGGACTGCAGGGGGAAGGGTTGAACCTTATAGAAATCATTGAAGCACAGTTACAAGTGATCAGTGTCACCTTTTATATGATATAAAAATATTAAATATTCCAGAGAAAGTTTAGAGTATTACTTGCGTTTAGAAAATATGGCGGCTTAGTGATGATTCTGGTATTTTAAATCATTAACTGTATGATGGTTTTCAATCTGAATTTTTCAGATTGATATACAACCAGAGGACGGACAGAAATGAAGTTATTTATTTATACAGATAGAAATTGCTGCTGCTCAATCTTACCTGTTATACAGAAATTTAAAAATTAATGAATTTTATTTTCAGGTGATCTGATTTATGAAGGTTATGAGTCATCGATAATTCCATCTCTTGAAAAGATGAACAGAGATTTGGCTGGGATTAACGAATCTATCATTGAAATTGCAGAACGCTTAAAAGGTAAAACATTTAACCGGAAGTTTACAAGTTTATTTCCACCCCCTTAACACCCAACATTTTAAATTAAAAACCTCATTTAACAGATGCTGTCCTCTTGGAAGGAGATCAAGAAATAACTGGAGAGAAAAAGTTTACAGGTGATGTGAGTGTTGAATTTTTGACTGCTGACAGACTAGATGTTGGTTCCATTAATGGTGTGGATATGAGCGATCTTTTTGACAAAACATTTAGGTTGGTTTTATTTCAGTCTTTTTGTTTATTCAATGTAATTTATAGATACTCAAATGTTTTTATTGACATTTTATAAAGAATTGTCTTTCATACAAAAGTTAAGGCCAAACATGTAAACAGTAACTACTTCCCCCTTAATTTTGAAGTTGGACCAGTTTGTATTATTTATTTATCAAAGGTTTAGACTTCAGTTAGTCTATACAGTAACAAAACAGTTAAAACATTTATAAATAGAATCAAGACATAAATACAGCACACATAGTTTACTTTACAATACTAACCAATAATCAAATAGTGATTAAAATCCTAAAGTTACATAATTCTATTTCATATACATAGTTTACTAGGGATCCTATCCAAAAATTGACCCCCTATAACTTCTCAGCTATTCCCATCTCATTGTATGTAGCTAATCCAGTACATCATCCTAATTCTCTCAATATACAGTATGTCCAGTTCCCTCCCAAAATTAGTTTTGCCTGTGTCAGAGAACCTCTGGTAGTTATTCCAAATTCTTATTTCTCTTCTAAAGATTGATCTCAAAACAACACATTTTTGAAATAAGGTGTCTTTAAACAGTTTGTGTGATCTAATGCTGGTTCTGTCATTTATGATAAAGAAGTTATTAATATTTTCCTTTTATAACCACCTCCCTAAAGACACATAAGATCATTCCTTAAAATTCTGACTTGGTCTTAGTAAGTTAATCTTTGATATTCTTTATGGTTTTTATTTTTTTTAGACCTTTTATGTTTTTAGTAGACTTTCTGAAAGTTTTGCCTAATTTCTTTATAGATTTATAGTTTTTAATAAAGATGGAATTAGAACCATGGTCAATTAATGGTTGGCTATAATGGCGTAAATAGTTTCAAATGTTCTTATACTCGTGTTTTTTATATTGTTTTTGTCAAATCCAAAGGACCTTATTCATTTTTAAATCAACATCGTAGAAGTGATTATCAAATTTATTTCAATTTATTGTCATATTTGACTCCTAAATCCTTTATATAATCTGCAGATCTAATTATCTTGTCTGCTATAAAAAAGTTCTTTATTAGATTTGTTTTTATTATACTATAAAGGTTTTTTCATTATTAATGTTTAACATGTCAGTTTGACACATAATTACCAATTTATTTAGCATTATTTGTAAATGTTTGGCATCAATATAATTTTTTACACCCATTACTATTTTTACATCTGCATAGAGCAGAATATTATGTTTAAATGTTTTAGCAATAAAGGTGCTGCCAGTACACTGCCTTGTGGCAGACCTTTGTTAATTATTTTTGGGGTAGATCTAGAATTATGTCAACTATTTTCCTATTTGTAAGGAAACTCCTGTATCCATTTTATCAAGCTGTTAGGAAATTTCAATGAAACTAATTTATTGATTAAAATGTTATGGTTTACGGAATCAAACGCTGAAGCAGTCTATAGATCACATCAGTTGGATATTTAAGGTTGTCATTTTTTATAAGTTTTTTTTGGAGGCTTAATAAATTAGTATTGATTTGACTTCTTTTTAATGAAGCCATGCTTGTTAGTTGGGAAAAGATCATTTTATAATTTAGTCTGTTACTAATGACTTTTCAATAATTTTTGCCATATTGGATAAGTGGCAAATTGGTGGGTAATTTGTAATTTTTTTTTCCTTTTTTGTGTTTTGGATAGATACCAGTTTTCCAGATTTCTGGAAAGTAACTGTTCTAATGAGTAGGTTAGATATTGCTACTATGACATTAAAAAAAAATTGGTCATTGTTTTATCAAATAATTAGAAATGTCATCAATACCTGTTACTAATAAGAGTTTTATTTTTAATGTTATTTATATTTGTATACCAAAGCATTTCTGAAGTAGGGTTAAATTCTTTCATTTTATGTTATATCCAAGGTTTGAAATAGAAAAAATAAACTAAATAGTTCATTTCTTGATCATTAGAGATTATTTTGTTAATATTTAATTCCTTAATTAAATTTGGGTTTGAGAATAATAATACATTTCTTGATTTTCATAATTAGATTTTTCCTTCATATAGAACTCTTTTTTTTGTAGATAAGTTTGTTACCAGAGATTTTGTATTTTTTTGTGGTTTTCAGACATTTTATTAATTTTGTATAATTTAAGTTTATTTTTACTCATTCTTTGTCTAACCATTTATTATTGCTTTTATTATGACCTGGGATTTGCCTATTTTTTTTACTATATCTATAATTTCAATTTTCCCAATGTCAGTGTCTATGTAATCAATGTTATGAATGCATGGTGAGGTGTCAATTAGATCTAGCACGTTATTTAGATGTGATAATTGATTTGCTAATTAAAACATCAAGGTCCCTTTTCCCCCTCATATTTTTCTTCCAATACTGTACATAATTTTTTATTTAATTACCTTTGTCATGCAACTAATATCTGAAGGACTAGGTAATAAAGGATCAAAAGTGAATTTTAGTTGACTGTCAATTCAATTTCTTATTGAATCAAAGGTTTGTCTTGATCCAAATCACACACCCCTGACTGTCTTCACATACTACTTTAAAGAATGAGTAGTTTGCTTATTAATGTAAATATGTAATCCAAACTTTTTAGTAAATTGCCACAATACCAAACCAATAGCATTTCTTTTGTCATACTTAGTTAGACACTATAATTAGTCTTGTCAGTTTTGGTTTGTTATTTGATTTAATGCCAGTTAAAATCTAATTGTGACTATCTTGCCTCTTATACAGACATTTCTTAGGTCAATATTCACAATGTGGTTATATTTGACATTACTGTTCTGTAAAAAGCTTAGCCATTGTAATAGTTCAAATAGTGGAAACCGAAGGACTTAAGATTTTTCCACACCTCTCCCTCAAGTTTTCATATTAGATGTCTTTCAAAGGAGGTGGTTTATAAAATAAACCCCTTTTTCAACAAACAGTGCTCTCAAAAAGACCAATACTGTATGGAATTTCAATTTGGCTTTTTTTTATTTTGTCTAAAAGGTCTTCCTATTTTGTGAAAGTCGCTAATACAAGTCTTGAAGGTTAACCAATAGTTTTAATTTTAAAAGGCTGGCCACTGGTCACATTATAGAGGTTGTCTTTATGTCATTTGTGTGAAAAATTGATCAGTGAATTGATTGTGGTCCTTAAAGGCAGGTGTTTGAATAGCAGAGGTCTCCGGCCGGAATTTCTGATTAAAAACAAAGGCATGGCCAAAATGAAAATATTGGGCAAATATTACACTTACTGAAAGTCTAGATTTTTCCAAGATTGTTTTAAAATTAAATAGCTTTTATATTTGGTTTTGATTCATACAGTGCCCAAATAAGTTTACAACTTCAAAAGCTGTAAAATGAGATTTAATTTAAATGATTGTTTTTATTTTAAACATTTCAGTATGGTAATTTAGAAATTCATTGATCATAAAAAGGACCGAAGTGGCAGACCTAAAAACCATATACTGAATAAATCTTCCTTCATAATAAAAGAGCTTTTTGTTTTAGCTTTATTTCTAATTAAATCTAAACTTATTGTGTTCTTTTAAGGATTGATAAACCTGAACCTATTCAAGGTAGAACAGTATTTCAAGATTTAACAGTTGAAGGGAATGTAAACATTGATACTACAATTAATGGTATTGATTTGAGTGAAGATGTTGTCACAGTGAATACAGAGCAAACCATTACAGGTTAGTAAAACAGAAAAAATAAGCTTATATAATTGTAGCTGAGTTAAAAGTGATAATAAAAAATGATTACCCTTTATAGGTTCCAATAGCTTTGCTGGTCATGTTACTGTGCACGGTAATATGGAGATAGAAGGAAAAGTGAATGGATTAGACTTCCGTAAAGATCTTGTACCATTAGATGGTGACGTAATGATTACAGGTAAATAAACCATAATGAAGGGTCTTTTAATCTCTAATAACCCTAAACTAAGACCTGGACCAGATTAATGGTACTTGGGCACCTGGCTCAAAATGTCAGGTCCCCTTGAAAGGCTTTGGGTGGGTAGGGTGCCGTAGTAGAGACCTGCTCAGCAGTTAGAGGAGCAAACCCCCTGCCCCAGGAATTACTTTTTACTGTAGGAATAATAGCTATAAATATCCATTTCATCACTTGACAGCTGAGGTTGGGTCATCTCGTAACATTGATTTCTGTCATTTGCCCAGACTTCAGCTATTGACAACATTTACAAGTATTGTGATCATTTTCTATATTTTTTTTTTTACAACAAACTCTTATTAAAATCTACAAAATTTATTTCTTAATGTCCCCGCTTAATTTCCATACTTGCTGGAAAGCTCATTTAATTTCGGGAAAACAATTCTCCTTGATTCCTTGCTAAGTGTTGTCAAAGGCCTCTGTAGACCAAGTAGCATCAGGCATTGCAGCATTTATTACTGCTTAATCAAATTATAAACAGGAGTCAACTTTTATCATTTTCTTTTATTTTAATGTGCTTATTATTTTTTAAGAAACATTTTATATGTTCATTTAAAATAGAAAAAATATTGATCAATTCTTTTGTAGGTCTTAAAACATTTTCCAGTTCAGTAATTGTTGAAGGTGATGTTCATGTGGCAGGAACTGTCGATGATGTGAAGTTATCTCACTTTGCACGAACAGTAATGACTAAATCAGGAGCACAAACAATTACTGGTAAAATATATTTACAAAATATTTTGTACTGTTTCATTTTAGGTATAACTTTGGAAGTATAAATTGACATTTCATTTTAGATGCTTGATTTTAAATGTTTAACTCTAGAAATTTTGACAGAAAAATCTAAAGGGCTTAAAAGTAAGAATTTGGCCTAATCTGAGGCTAGTGATTATCTAAGTTTGTTTCCAGTTACTTGGTTTAAGAAAATTAATTCAATCTGATTAACAATATCTAGAATGATTTGATCAATTAAGCATGAAAGACCATATCAAGTTTATTTAAATCATATCTGCTAACCAAAATCATTTTGAAGCATTTGTAATTATATTAATAGGTAAACCAACTTGCTTAAGCACAGTTTCCATAAGATATAAAAACTTGCTTAAAGCACATTTTTCATAAGATACATACGAACGAAATACTAATTTTGACTAGTTCAATACTTGTTACTATAAGTTACTATGTTTGGAAATGTCAGTTTTTCTCTATTGATAAAGAAATAAAAATGTATTGCTTGTAATTCAAAATGGAATTCATATTTCTGAGAACACGTCTTTAAAAAGCTCTACCTTCATTTAACAAGTTTGTTCTATTTACAGGCCGGAAGACCTTCACTCACACTGTGACTGTTGATTCTGATATTACTGCGAATGACCTTATAAACATGGTGAATATTACGGAACTTAATGAGAATACAGTCAGAATAGACAAAGATTGTGAAATTTTTGGTGCAAAACAATTTACCAAAGATGTTACTATTGAGGGTAACTTAAATGTAGGGTTATTAAATGGAATGGTATTTCCAGGGGATTATCTTTTAAAGTCTGGTAAGTTGTTTGTCCATTTTTAACTTCTAATCATTTACATATATAACTAGCCAAACATTTGCTAAACATCCATTCAGACAAGTAAATATTCTTCAGTCCCAAATTTAAATGAACCCAAAGGGAGTTGTGTTTAGAAAATTTTACATTTAAAATTCTCAAATATAGTTTCTAGCGGTTTTTATTAAAACCTACAGTAATAAGTATTGATGTTCCATTTTTTTTGTTGCTGTATCTTAAATTCTTTGCTTTATCCCAAATGGATATTATATTCCATTTGTTGCAATGGATTGTCTTATTTAAATCCTATCAACTCATTTCATAACCAGATTTGCTTTGTTAATTCTAAAAAGTTCTAATTACATAACAATCAATAGTTGGCAGGAATAATTTGTAAATTACATTATTTAGGTGAAACATTCAAATTTTACTTATTTTGTTCCATCATTTTTACTATCTGCAATCCTTAAATCTATGTACCACATTGTTTTATTTCAACCAACATGGTAATTGCATATTTCAAATGCAATGCATCTTTGTGTTTAAGTTAGAACATGTTTAATACCCTGTCTAGCTCAATTACGCCTGTTTGCCATCAGCATGTAATAAATGTGGGAATTCAGAAATAGACCATTTATAAAGGGTAAAAAGGGCTAAATTCTAGCCAATATACAGTATATTTGGGAAACTTCCAAAAGGTAGGCTACCATTGATGTCAGATTCCAACAAATTTTCCCTTTTATACAGGATGAATTACACAGCAATTTTGTATGGTTTTGGAATGTAGTAACTCAGGATTAATTATTATGCAAATTCCATTTTTATCAAGCATCACCAAAGGCCATTTTTAGGTCCAAATCATTGGTATTTACTTTCCCTACATATCAAATTATAACTAATTTTTATTACTGTTTAGTAAGAAAAATGAGTTGCCACAATGCCAATATTACCATTATTATACCTCAAGTATATTCTGGTTCCATTTTACTTTTTTTGTTACACACAGCTCAATAGGTGCTTTTTTAATGTCCATAGTAAAAGAATATATTCTAAAGTTGTTTTTCTAATACATTCTATACTATAATATTAAAATGACTGTACTAATGCTTGTCTAGTATTGATACCAAATCTAACAATTTATCCTTTTATGTATAATTTGCTTTCGGAAAATTCATTTTGATTATTAAATGATCTCTTGAATACCTATTTATTCAATCCAATTTAATCTACCATATCCTAGTTATTTTGTCAATAATTTTAACCCCACTTTTATTGCTAATAAAATCATCTGCCAATTTTTACAATATTAGGTCCATATACAGCAGATCGGCATCTTTATTCTCAAACGATAACAATTTTAAAATCAATAAAATAATGGTATTTTAACTTCTATATTTTAATAGCAGGTTATACACTTTCTTCTTAATCATCTACTAAAACCAAGAATTACTGTCAACATTTTTAATTTTAACTATGATAATGATGGTGCTGTTACTGGCTTGGGACACATTCCAATTAGGATTATAGATACAGTAGATGACTGGAAGTAAGATTAATTTATAGGAAAATTCTAAAATGTGTTATCTACCCTGTATGCCATTCATTTCTGTGGTCTTTTGATCTAAATGGTAATTTTCCGTGAAATTTATCTTATGCTGTTATTTGGTAACACATCCATTTTAACTAACGAGGAATTGAATCGTATGATAGTGGTTCTAGTAATCAATTTTGTTTGTTGATCATGAACGACTACATCCTGAGTTAGTGGTCTCAAATTTCGAACACACAAATTAATGCTGGAAAATTTTAATTTTACTCTAAAATTTGGATACTTGTACATTCAAAGCACTGGCAAATAGGCAACTGGATGTCAATATAAAGCTGACTACTCGTAATAAAGTCCTGCGACTTAGTATTATCAATGGTCAGGATATATTTAATGGTCAGGATATTTTTAAACTCTCCAATCCTAGATGATACTCGCGCCACAAATATTCTAAAGATAGTCCACCTGTTGAGCAGTTAATACAAAAGTAGTGACTTGTAAGAACTGAAAAGTTTTCAATAGTACATTCTTTATAGGCCTAATCCATTTTCACAATGTTTTAAATAATTTTTCAGAGAAATGGAGTGGTTTGTATTTAACTGATCCCAAGTCCAATAACTGGTATCCCTTTTTCTTGTGCTCAGGCATTGGGATATCATATGTGGCCAATACAAATTTATGCATATTAGTGTAATAGTTTTTGGTTCACCCCCTCCCCCCGATCTTAACTTTATCAATTATCTGATAACTATAAATCTTGGTCACTGCCTTCTCCCATATATTTTAGTTCATTTCATTGTTTGAAATGTGTCGTATCCTTGTCCTAGTCATGTTGTTGATTCAATATGCTATTATGTTCATTCAGTAATTGTTAGGCTCAATTAGCATTGTGTCATACTCAGCAAATCTAATTCATTTATCTGCAGCAATTTGCCTTAACCATAAATTTGTTTTTCCATTGGTTTTATTAAATTACACGATTCATATCAAAATGAAAATACAAACCATGTTTTGATAATTTAGTTTTTAAAAAAATATTCCATTTACATTTGATTTTTCCTACATTCTAGAGTTTCCACCAATATTTTTTTAAAACTTATAGCTATGATTTTTATTTTCTATTATTATTGCTTCTGAAAATTTCATTTTTATACACATCTTGATCAATTAATTTAACTTGAATGAGCTAATAGGTTTTTCATTTGTTAGATGTTCTTTTACATCTGAAATTCAAATGAAACTTTAAAAACAAAACTTTAGATGTGTGGTCTACAGTGACGTTACTATTCATGACCGCATTCAGATTTACAGTATATGAGAACACAATCAAAATCACAACAATCTTAAAATGTCACCCCAAAGCTTCCTCTATTGCAGTATGAATCCTATGTTTTTAAGGACTTATCTCTTACACCAATATTTAAGTCGTACCTTTTTAGTTAGGCGTTGCAGTTTTCAATCTGATGCTATCCATAATTATGCTATCCATAATCACATCTACAATTTGTTACAAGATACTTTAAACTACTAAAATGTAATCAATGACAAGACTAAAAATGTTCATGATGCTTACAATTAA
>PXIH01S0000735.1:53392-65700 GCA_003024985.2 Euperipatoides rowelli
TTCAAGGAAAAATATTTTCAATTTCTAAGATCAACAATCCAAAATGAAAAATTCACTTTCCCCACCACCTGTTTTTAGTCCCTTCCCCCCCCCCCATTTCTTCACCCTGACTCTACTCCCCCTCCCCTCTGCAAATTTCTAAAAGTTTAAACAATACTAAAATAGCTTGTTATTGAATTTGTTAGAATTTTAATCCCCCATTTGTTGAAAAATAAATTAAATTAATTCCAATTTCTAAAGATAACATCCCAAATGATTTTCCATTTTTTTTGGGGAGGCCATGTACCGAAGGAAACTTTTATTGGCAAAAATTAATCCAAATTTTTCTCTCTTGCAAACAAATTATTTACTAAATGAAATATTAGCACACGTACATAAATATGATCAAACAAGTAAGCCTAAGCCTTTACACTTTATTGCCAAACTTTTTTACATTCGCTAATATAGATATCATCAGTTAGTCTTAGATTTTTATTTTTTGTCAATCATTTATAGACTCATATTTTTCATATTAAACTTTCTCCATTTTTAATCCCCAAAATTATTTTTTCATTCCCTCCATTTGCCATAGACATCTCTTCTATTCTTATAATTTTTTAACATCTCATACAATCCCCACACATCTATAACCCCTCACCTTCCCTTTCCCCACCCCTACATATTCAAATGTACCAACTTTAAACATAGATGACACCACCATTTCCCCTCTTTTCATCACATATAAGATTTATATCGGGAGTATGTTTCTCCTTTTTATTAACCATTTTATTTATCGATCCAGATTGCTTAAGAATAACCTTTTGGATTTACCGTCGTAACCTTCATACAGTATATTAGTTTCAGCTTCCGAACATATTCAACTTAACGTTTAGTTTTTTTTTTTGACTGGCTCTATTTCATTAACATTATTCTGTTTGAGAGTAAAACTTCCATTTGGATTTTTCTTTTACTCCTTCATTGGATTTTAAATTTTTATTTAAATTTATTACAAAATACTCAATAGATTTAACATTTGAACTTTCAAATTCTTCAATATTATCAGTGTGTGAACTCCTTTAATATTTTTATATGGAATCAATTCATCATATAAATAAATTTAATCAAGTACTATCCAGAACTTTCTATCTCGATTGACGTTATCATTAGAAATTTTATTTTATTTTGTACATAATCTATTCATTCTTATTTCCATTTTACTAATCAAATTTATGTTGGAATATATTAATGTCTTCATATCCTTTGTGGGCCAGAGGACATATTGTAAAACTTAAATATTTTCTTTTATGTTAATTATAGTCCAATTTGCATACTCTATTAGTGTGTATTGTTATATATTTACAATAAACATGAAATAACATACTTCCCTCAACCTACTTCTCCTTTCCCTAACACTTACCCTCCATTTCACACCTCACTTCCCATCCTCTCGACCAATAAGAATCTTGCCACTATCCTAATGATTTTATATATATACAAATACAAATGTCTGACAACTATATAGTCCAGCGAGGTTGTCTCTAAAACAATTTACTGCAAATCTACTTTAACCAGTATTCTTTTTCTTTCATTTGTTTTGCTGATTTTGTTAGCCAGTTGATACTATCAAATGTCAAATGCAGAAAATCTACATTGTACATTTTTAAAGTACAAAAATTCAGATGGAAGTGATTTTTAATTTTTTTTTAAAAAAATACTCAAATTCTACAAATAGTTTTAAAATATAAATAACTTCTCATTAGTATTTAACCATTTTAATTATTTCATGTTTGATTATAAATGTATAATTGTAATTATTAGGCAAAATTAACCAAACTCATCAAATTTAAAAAAATGAATTTGTTTTATACAATAAACTTTAATTATAAAGATTAAGCTCCGCATTTTCATAAATTAAGTCAATTAGTCGTCTACCGATGGTCTGTGCAATTCTATTAAATCCTCATGCTCAATTTTATAAAATCATGTCGTCTAGCTAACAAATTACATTACCATGAATCTTCTATTTCAGATACTTTTGAAGTTTTGGGTGACATCACTACTGAGAATGGTATTAATGGTATAAACTTAAAGGAATTAAATGAGCGAGCCATTAAGCTTAAAAAAGACATGCAGATACCAGTAGACAAAGTAATTAATTTTAAAAATATTTTTAGCTTTCATTTATTTTTTAATTTTTTTTAACCTTGGATTTTTTTTTTATTTTAGACATTCCTGGAATCATTGACTGTATCCGAGAACTTAGGGATTCATGGGTTTATTAATAATGTTAATTTGACATTCCTCAATGAGGATGCACTTCGGAAAACTGGATCACAAAAAGTTACAGGAAAGAAGGTAACTAATTTAAAACATCGGAACATTTGCCTTTTTATTAACTCTTGATATAAAAATTAAATGTTAGATTTTTATATTTACTTTTTAAGATATAACCATGATTGTGTTCGTAAAATTGAACTATTTAGTTTCAGAAATTCTTAAATGTGGCCACCATGGCTGCAAGAGCTCACCAATTTTGGTGTAAGTCACGATTAAACCAATCGCAGCAGTGGATTATTTCATTAAGAATAAATGCCAAAATTAATTATGGACCAAAATATCTGACATTCCTTTATAAAGATGTAAATTGCTTAGTTTATTAATCAATGTTAAATTTTCTAAATTTTTTCATTGCAGTGTTAGTCACATGGAAAGATCGACTGGGGTTTTATAAGACCCAATATTATCAAACACAAATGGAAGAATACTTGATTTAAACTAAATTGACTAGCAATGCAAATCTAGTTTTGAATATATATACAATTTTTTCCATTTATAAAAGTAACTCATATCCCAGAATAAGATCTTCGACTATCGGAAAGATTTAAAAATTAAACTCTGTATGATTATTTAAATTTTTAAAATGCAACAAAAGTATTTAAAGCATATCTGATTTCAAAGTAACCTGCAAAATATCAAAACTATTTTGCCAAGTTAGTCAATATGTTTATTTGTAAAAAAAAAAAATTACTCTTTATACAATGGGACAAAAACTTCAATTATTCTTAGAGTCCACCAAACATGTTGTGCTCACTATATACTATACTGACATTATTATGGGCCAAATACAACACAAAAACATTTTTAATTATAAATTTAATTAATGTGAAGTATGAACTGGCTAAAACTTCATTGAGCATTCACCTTTTACCATTTTAATTTCATATAAAATATAAACGACCCCTCCCCGCACACTATCCCAAGGGTGCCCAACCGCTTTGTACATGTGAGCTACTTTAGTTTAGCAACCTCAACATCTATACATAAAAATAAAATTTGAAGCTGATCAATGTTTATCAAGTTAATCAAAATATAAACAAAGCAATAGGAACAGTATCAAATAAAAATTGATTTTTGTGAAATTTTCATTGTGCAATAAAAAATGAATTAAAAATATTAATAAATTAATTAAAAATTTTTGAACCTAAAAGAATGCATGTTTTTCCCATTGGCCATCAAAGTTAATCTTGTTCTTTAAGACTGTTAAAATGTCTGACGGTGGATATGAAGGAAGATCATGTTTGAGCCTTTTTGGGTAACATCGTTTATCCGTGTATTTATAAAGGTGAGGAGCTACGTTAGTCTTTTATAATAAAATTGACTGGCATTTTTAATAGCAAAAAAAAAAATTATTGGTAAATAAGTAGCCTATAATTTTAAATTTTAATATTTTGTGATTGTACTGTGTATTGTATATTTTGATTATGGTTTTAATAAAATATTTAATTTTCTTTTTCAAAATATTTTCGGTACACTTTGGTAATTTTATTATCGATAACCAAAAATGACTAAACCGATTATTGAATCCGTAAAATCTGTACAATATTCACACTAAGTTAATTCAGTGTTTCCTTTTTAGATTTTTACTTCAGGATTTTCTGTAAATGGTAATTTGGATGCAGGGTCTGTTAATGGTATGAACTTAGCTGAAGATATGTTGACTAAAACAACTGATCAGATTATAAGAGGTAAATCTACTGATAATACAATTACAATGAAATGTTTCAATTGTCTTCAATTCTAAACTTGATTCTTGCTCTTCTTTCTCTAGGCTCCTATACATTTAAATCTGATGTCAACATTGCTGGTGATGTCATCATTTCTGGAAAGATTAATGATGTGGATATTTCTGAATTAAATAAGAATAGTGTTAAAATTAACCAGGATAATACCATTGAAGGAAATCTTCTATTTAAAAATGAGTTGACTATTGGCAATCTTGAAGTGACTGGGTTGATTGATGGAGTCGATTGGAAAACATTAGTTCAAGAAGCAGTTTATCTGGATAAAGACCAAACAATTTCTGGTGTTAAAACCGTAAAAGGATCAATGATTGTTCAAGGTGATGTAACAGTAGTGGATACAGTCAATGACATTGATTTATCTGAATTTGTTAAAGATGTGGTCTTTATTGATAAACCAAATCAGGTAAGATCATGAAGTTTCTAAGCCTGTTTCTTCATTGTGGGCTAACAAACTCAAACATAATGTATTCAGACATTTGATAGTTACCTTATTGAAATTAGTTCATTGCCACTATATTAGTTGGCATAATCTATATTCAAATAGTTTACATTTGATTTTTGTAATTCAAGATAACCACCAATTTTTATACTAATGTAATGTCTTGCACAATACAAGGGNAATTTTTATACTAATGTAATGTCTTGCACAATACAAGGGTGGGGGGGGGGGGGGGTTTCTACATTAGCATCCAATTTTCCTACAATTTATCACTAACTTTAAATTACAACTTCTGCAATGTGCGTATTCCTGAATCCTAGCATGTAAATTTACAACTCTAGTCTTATTTATCATGACTACTTGTAAGGCAAAGCTGACATTAGTTTTTAATTTTGACATGTAAATTTGATATCGCATTAAAGTTATAGCCATAAAATTAATTTTTTTTTTTCAGTTTAAATTTTATTGCTAGCCTTTATACTTCTCTTGTTCTCCTTATTCTAATTTTATTTTTATGATCCCCTCCCTACCCTCAAACTTAATATTTATTGCACGAGTTATTTTCTAGGTTCAAATTTGGCACTTGTAAAATTTTCTTGCCTGGTTTTTCAACATTTTAACTTAAATTTTATGCTCCCATGAATTTTGGGTTTCTCTTTCCTTAGTTATACGGAATAAATTAATTTTACTGATGTATTAATCACATGACATCTGTAGCATTTGTATCCAGCACAGAATCAAAACTTTGGTCTGCATATGTAATCTAAGACCGGACCAGAAATTCGATTTGAAAAGTTAACTTCCCATTTTTAACATTTGATCTTAACTAAATTAAAGATCAAACTGATTTTTTTCTGTGATCTTAGACTGGAGAGGTTCAAAGATAGGGGTTGTCAACATCATTGACCCCTTGTATGTTTTTAACTAATATTAAATATTTTGGATTTGTTAAAATTGTATTGATTATAAATGTTTTTCCATTTTTATTTTTGTTTTGTTTTCAATAAAACCTTGTAATAAGACATCTTTCATAGCAGTAATGCTGGTTTAATTAAATAAAATAAATAAATACATAACAACTGCATGGAAATTTCTAAATTTTTATACAAGGACCACAATCTAAAATGGAGGGCCTGCTAAAAAATTGTGATGGTCTCTATATAAATTCGTTTGCAGGACTAAAGAGATCATTGGTGCTGGAAATTTGGGTCCCCAATCTAGTGAAAATTGGCATCTTATTTTAAACACACATGACTATCAAATTGGCAGTGATAAATTTTTAAAATTACAATACAACTATTACAAGTGTCTAAAGTAAATGTATTACTGATTGGAGAGATGTCAGAAATATTTGCACTTTGCTTATGGGTATTAAAACATTAAAATAAACAAGTTTCCCTGACATTCAAACATCAATTTAGGAAAAAATTAGTTTCGAGCAAAAATTTGAGGTAAAATAGTGACTTCTCAGTTCTGAAATCTGGATCTAGACATTTTTTTTGGGAGGGGCAAAGTTGGCTTCTGAAGCCCCCAAGTTCTGTGTTTTTCCAAACAAAATATTTTGATAAGCTTTTTTTTTGTCATTTTGTACTTCAAATGTAAATTTGAAGCTTTTTTTTTTTTTTGTTAAACATTTTGATAGCCCTTATTATACTGTAATGTTTTACTTCAAGGCCCATTTTGCAGCCCCTCTGTGGTACCCGGAGCATTTGCCCCCCCCCCCCTCTTGCTCTCCTCTAGATCTGGCACTTTCTGAACTCATTGCAAATCTCCATTTCAGTTTGAATTATTTCAGATATTTGATTTTTACTTAATGAGTCATTCTTAAACTCATGGTATTTTACTATGTCACCACCTGTAGTTATGTTACTCAATCTGATAGGCAGTTTAACAGTCAAAGAAATGTAATCATTATTGGAGATTGAATTGCATTTTTCTGATCATTTTATAGGCAGCCAAATTAATCAATTTGAATGTAATTATAAATGATTTGCATATGTAGGCTAACTATTGATTATCTGACAATTTTAAATATTAAGGTAATAACAGGTGAAAAATCCTTTCGTGAAGAGGTTGTTGTCACTAATGAATTAACAGTGGAGAAGGATATTAAGGCACACCTGGTTGATGGCATTGATGTTGCAGATCTTGCCAGAAGAGCTGTTTACCTGCATAAAGATATGACAATTTCAGGTAATTTTTAGTGCTTTGAATTAGTAATGTGAAATCACTTATGTCTTGATCCTAATAGCATATACTGTATATATATTTTTTTTAAGGAAAGAAAACATTTAAAAATAAAGTTTACTTCAATAAAGATATCGTCATAGATGGCAAACTAAATGATGTTAAAATATCACAAGAAATTGTAACCTTGTCAGGTATGACATTAATTTTTTTTAATTTATTTATTGTCTTTAAGGAAGTTAAAAGTTAACTAGAGTTATTTCTTAGGTGACCAGGAAATTTTGGGACACAAAACATTTGAACATCTACTTGTGAATGGAGATATACAGGCTGGGTTGGTAAATGGTCATAACTTAATGGAATTGGAGAAAAACACCTTAAAAACTAAAGGTGACCAACTTATAACAGGACACAAAACATTTGAGGTACAGTAAATCTCTCAAATAAAACTGCATTATCTAACTTGTCGACTTTTATTTTGATTTGGTGATTTTTTTCTGGGTTTTAAGGGTCCAGTTTCTTTCTTGAGTGATGTAATAGTCAAAGGACTGGTAAACAATATGGATTTCAATCGATCAGTTGTAACATTAAATACAGATCAAGAAATTAGTGGTATGAAAACTTTTACAAGTCAGCTGGTTATAGATGGGAATTTGTATGTGCATGGGTTACTAGCTGGGGTAGACATTGAAGCATTGGCTTATGAAGCGGTTTACTTGGAACAGGATTCAACCCTGAATGGCCATCTCAAATTTTGGGATGCAGTTTTCAAGGCCAAAACAACTGTGGGTGGCAAAGTCAATCTTGTAGATTTAAGCGTAAGTACTTTATTTTGTCTTTACAATTATATTTTATTTAAATTGCATGATTTTTTAAAATTAGGCTTCCTGTACATGTTTTACAGAATGATAAATCTGATTTTCTTCTCATAAAAAGTGCATTGGTTTTTGGTAAAGTGTGGATATTAAACTATATAAACTATCCATATTAAAGTAAGCAAGCAGTGCTTCTGACAAATTATCAACTGAGTATAGTTTATACTTGATTTTTCTGATAAGGCTTTTTGTTTGTAACCAGTTTATTTGACATTAGCTTCACTAACATGTCTTTGAAACTAAATAAGGTTTCATGGCACTAAGCTAATCAGCTAGCAGAAATAATGATTGTTTAAAAATCATCTAAAAATATCCTAATTTTACTTTAAACTGAACTCTTATACTGCAACTAGTTTCAAAGTTTAATTGATCTAAGTGCCCTTTGTTCCATTCCAAACATTCCTTGCAGAAATAGTAGACTGGAACTTGTTTTTACCTGTAATTTAGACCCATCAGTTGTGATATATCACAAGTGATGGGTCTAATATGGTGTACATTTAAACAGTTAAAAACAAGTTAATTTGTCTAAACTTGACTAATTATTAATTCAAATTTTAATCAATAAAATGTAATTCCAACAGGCTGTAGTTTTCAGTTAAACTGCAAATCAACTTGTAAAATTTTTGAAAAGGTTAAATGAAGTTAAACTCATTCAAGTTTATTTTGCATGTGATATAACTTTTGTTTTGTCTTGATGTCTTAAACTGGACTAACTATAAATCCTCGTGCTTAAACTTTTATAATATAAATAATTATGAGCTTTTAAGATTTGTTGTTGGGTGCATGTAGCCATGAAGACAATACCTGCCCCATCAAGAGTTTTTTTTTTTTTTTGACAATTTGTTTTGTATTGTTTGGTTTTATAGTTGTTTGTTTTTATGTACAGTATATAGATTGTTTATAATTTGTTTATTTCTGTTTTTGCTGTATATGTGTTGATTCTGTACTTTCTTTGTTTTGGTGATATCTATTTTTCATAGAATCACTACTGTACAAACTCTTCGGGGTTTAATACTTTTATAATAAATAATAATAATCTAACATCTTGAAGCTCGTACATTAAAATGAAGTATTGCAAATTTGTATAATCTATAGTGCAATAACAACTTGACCTTATTCCTTGAACCAACTTAAACCATTGATTTGATATTGCTTATCTAGAATCTACTGGAAGAACACAAGAAAAAAGTTGACAGTATGCGTTCAGACTTGATGCTGTTAGAAACAAAATCCAATGAGCAATGTTTAGCAACAAAATCAATCTACAAAAGATTAGAAGGTAAATCTTAGATATAAAATCTTGCTGCGAATTTTTAAATACTCGATCTAATAATTTTTTCTCATCTCTTTTTTAGATGCTGTAGTTGTTTTTGACTACTTTGAACTGATCCAAGAATTGTTAGTTCTCCATATAAACAGTTTTTATAGCTTTGAAGTGGATGGTGAGGCTTTTCTGGTAGAAGCAAGTGGCTCCATCTATGAACCAGATTGTGATTCCAACCTTTACCAGTGGAATACCAAAATATTGTCTTCATTCACCAATACAAGTGGGGCTTTCAAGCCAGTAGATAGTAAGTAGAAATTGATTTTTTTTGTTGCAGAAGTTGATTTGTTGCTTATTTGTGGATAATTTTCTAATTTTAACTATAATTTCAGAATTAAACTCTGGTTTGGCAAAGAAGTTTCATTCATTTATGATTGGTGATGACACTTACTTGGTGGTAGCCAGTATAATTGACCAATCATGTCCAGGTAATCCATTTTTTAAGTCTTAAAGCTATTTCAACATCTTAACTGCTGCAAAAATATTTTGTTTTCCTATGTCTAATTTTAAATCATTTTTATAAAATATAAGTTTTATTTAGTCTAAAGTTTATAGTATAAAGCCCTGACCAGAAAAGAACCATATTTTTCAATACAGTAGCCTAATTACAAGTTACTAGGAAAGTATCTATTAGTCTGCTATGTTCAAAGAAAACAACTGTTTTTAAACTGTGGCAGCTATTCCTTATGACTGATACTAAATTATTGTTATATATTCATATTTTCTGTCTTTATTAACTCCTTTTCTTAATACATCTTCACAATTAAACATACCATTTTAAGTGTGGGCCAAAAATTGCTGTCTGGAGTTAATGCATAAAGTTATGAAAATGATTTACGCCTTGATTTAAGTCTTCATTACATTAACTTCTGGGGTTCTGCTATTTAATTTTTTATTTTATTTTGCTAGCTGGCAAAAATATTTACATCATTGATTTCAGACCCAAGTTATAATTTCCACTCTTAGCAGCCTAGAAAATATCTGCCCTACAATTTTAAACAAAAATACACTAATCGTGGGCTTTAATAAAACTTCTATACACTAGAACTTAACTACTTTGCCGTTTACAGTATTAATAAATTAAAAATACAATCTCAAAATGTATGCTTACACCCAAACCTTATCAGTAAATTAACTGTAAAGGTCTTGGTCATAAATTTTTTTAACTCCTTTTAGTAAGAACCTAGTCCATATACAATTTTCTCCAGGCTCCATTTACTGTCACATGACTTAATAACCACCTTTTTCGTTTAGCTCATTTTGGTCACAATTCGATAGATTGTAAAAGAAATTTGACATGAGCAGGATAAACACTTTGCATTAAAGGTCAAATGTAACAGATTTTTTATATTGATTTTCAAAGATAATTACTATATAAAAAAAACTCCTGGAAAAAATTTGAAATGCATAAATAGTTATAAAGATATAAAATTAAGACACTTGCTATCCTCAGTCATTACAAATTGAAATTGTCACATTTTTTTGGTCAGATTAATTAGATAAGTCTCTACAGCTGTTTTCTTTGTCATAAATAGAGGTATATTCAACTTGTATTAAAGGCCATTTTTATTTAAAAAAAAAAAAATTGGACCATAATAGCACAAAGGATGAATTATGATTTTTTATAAGTATTTAAACACTTAGTCCATATGATATCCAGCCAGCTTTAAGATGACAAAGATAGCAAATATTCTATAGTTGCAAGCTGTATTAATTTCTTGTCTTGTCACGAAATATCTCCCTGGTGTGTACAGTGGACGACAAGGTTTAAAGGGGGAGGAGCTAAAGACAATTATTTTAAAAATTGAATTGTAAATAAAAAAATTTTAATTATTAATAAAAAAATTTAAAATCAGTTACATTTGACCTTTAAACTTACTAATTTCAGCTAAAAATCAATTTTTGCTTGCTGGATTAGTGTGTTTAAACTAAAGATTGGAAAACCATTTCTTAGGCTTTATTTTTAAAATCTTAAAGGCAATATTAGCAACCCTGCTTGCCATCAAAGACCTACAATCAATTTCAGTCTTCATTGGTTTAGTAATATTAGTTTAGTGAACTGCTTCATTATCTGCTGAAAATTTATAACCAAAATTGACTTGAAATTTAATCTTTCAGTATTTTTTATTACCGGTAATAAAAATCTGCATCTTTTTAATACTAGTTATTCTGTAATGTTTTAATGTTAAAATGTCGTATGCTGAATGAATATAATCTTGTCATAAATGATCTTGGATCCATCTGTCTTTGCCAAATGTAATATTTTAATTGATTTTTACATTTTTGTAATAACTCATGTCCAACTGCAAAGTTCTTGGATAAATAAAATCTCCAGCTTTGAAGAAAGAATAAATTTTATAAACCCTACTAGAAATTTATTAGTAAAATTTTATGGGATTTCTAATTTTAGTATCCTTTGGTAAAATAAGCCTGTCAAGTGATCTAAATATAAAAATCTGTCTGGAAGGAGGGGAAGGGGGAGATAGACTATGCCAAACAACTTTCAAAATTGAATTTTTAGCTATGAAAATAATCTAGCACAACTACTCCTCTTCCCTAGGTTAACTTAATCTTTCTAGAAAAGGGTTGAGGGATATCAAATTCTAAATTCCCATACTTATCAAATTCTTTCAAATGTGCAAGTTAAATTTTAACTTTGTTTCTGTCTAGGTATTCCCGGTGCCAGTACTTTCATTTTTGACAAGGATGATGATAAATTTCATGTTATACAACGTTTGACTGATGTTGAATATAGCACTACAGATGTCGGAACATTCCAAATTGGCAACGATACGTTCCTAATTGCAGCTAGCAACACTGACGGCTACCACACAATCCTCTTCAAGTTTTCCCAGAAAGACCAGCAATTCAAATATGAACAGTCAATCACATTTGATTGTAAGTAAATTTTATCATTTTCAATAGTATTGACTTATATTAGATTGACTGTTAGCCATCCTGTACAACTAAAATGAACTAATATGGCCGTGCAAGCGAGTAAATAGTACGTTTTATAACTTCCAAATGCATTTACAATACCAGCGTTTGCCTAGTTCCTTCTTGGATAATTCATTTTCATTAAAATAAGCTTATATATTGTAGATGTGAAACATAAAAATTTCAAACCTAGCTTAGACTTATCAAATCTAACTAGTTATTAGCCCTGATGGACAAATGAATTACAATAAAAGCAATTTATAATTATAGAGAATAATAAAACCTAGGGTAGCAAATTATGAAATAATGGGGAAAAATTAAAAACTCATGTTATGTTATGTTCACATTTAATCTTAGTGGGGATTGTGTTTTTTTTCCTTAGCTTAACGAAATACTCATCAGGTTCATTTAATTCTAGTCAAGCTAACTCATCAGTTATTTCTGATTTTTACTCGATTACACACAATTTTAAAATGATTCTTACC
>PXIH01S0000736.1:30461-40487 GCA_003024985.2 Euperipatoides rowelli
CATGACTATTGACACCATAATGACAATAGTTTTATTTAGCTCTAATAGATGGAGACAATATTTCAAAGTTATTGGTAATTTATTTTACAACTTCGACACTAATAAAATACAGGGTAATTTACAATTAGTATATTAATGAAGAATATTATTGATGACTTAACGACATAACTATCAGTGCATCATTTTTCAATAAAAATGTTTTAATAAAATTACCATATGTGAAAAAAAGAAAAAAATTAGATGTAGGCTAATCGTCATATTATATTCTGGATTGTTTGACAAATTCCACAACACCTAGTATTATTATATACGTGTTTTTCCATCTCTTTGTTAAAAATATGAGTAAACAAAGTTAATTTTTTTTTTTTCTTTGCTAAAAGACAATGACTTATTTTATAGAAAATAAACAAATTTATATATTACAGTAAGAGCAAATTGCAAGTATTTATAGCATGTAAAAATATTTAATTTTTAAAGATTACCGTATATAATGTGTTTGAAATAACCCTTGATATTTAATAAAAATTGGTATTATTTTTTTAATATTTTGAATATACAGTGCAGCTTGGAGGGTTGGTTAAGGCTGTGGGCCCAAGCCAGGGTGGGGGCCTTGAATGACCAAACTAAATAAGATACTAAACAGTTACGACATACTTGACTGTCAAAAAAAAAAAATATCAAAAAATAAAAAAGTAGCCTTGTAACACCACCTAGCTAAGCCCTCCCCCTCCCCCTCCCCCAAAAAAAAAAAAACTTATCAAAAATATAAGGTAGCAGCAGTAGCAGGCCCCACATGGATATCCTGTATGGGGGGGGGGGGAGGGTGATATACAGTAAGTTATTATATTTATTAAAAATGTATTATTGCTAAAAGAAATGCTAGTTAATTTCACTCCTAAATATAAATAAAAACCCTCTGATTTTAGGCTAGGGGTTTCTAGTGCGACCTCTGGCGGCACCCCATGCGAAGATGCATTTTAGAGATTTTTGTCAGCATGCCACAAATGTCCACACCAAAAAAAAAAAAAGCTTATCAAATCTATCAGAAAGGAAATGAAAAGTTCATACAATAACAATAAAAAAAAAACATCAAATCTGACAAAAAATGTCCATAGCCTATAACTTAAAGAAAAAAAGCTTAGCAAAAATATACAACCCAAACACCTTTTGTTTAATATCAACTTTTATTTAATTTCGGTACTTTGGCCAAAATGACATCAACCTTTGTTTAATTCTGAAGAAATCCTATTTGCCATTCCTGGTATAGGCCTATCGTCTGAACATTTAACACTCATTTTTGTTTCAATCAGATATGGAAAATGTGCCGTAATATGGTGGTTTATATGGTAGTTTGGCTAAACCGAAGAAATGGAAGGTTGAAAAAAAAAAATATTAGGCTAAGTTACATAAAAAAAAAATAGAATGAGAAAAAATGTACAGTAAGAGTTTATTTAAAATAAACGAATTTAATTACATTACTACCATTGATCAATTTTAAAAGCAGTAATTATTTGAAATAATAATCATCAAAATGGAAGGTTGAACTGTAAAAAAAAAAAAAACTTATTTGATTATTTTAACCTTTCACTGGAATATTTCATTTTGTAATGAGGGGAGAAAAGCATGCATGGATATCTCTTTATTATTTTCGAAACTTTTTAATTAATTATTAGGCAGTAAGAAATTAAAAATTTTATTTTGAGCTTTTTAACATTTTTTTTTAAAAAAAAAACATAGGCTACTATAAAAGGCGAAAGATTTTTTTTAATTGGGCTTTTATTGTATTCTGACATGTGTCTGTTTTAAAAATAGACCAAGATCTTTTTTCTTTTAATAATCACTTTAAGCTTATTTAAGAAAAGAAAAGAAAATTATTTTTTCATCACTATCTTTAACCAGGGACATTTCTTAAAGGTGGGAGGGGGGGACTTTTGCAAAAGACGTAATCATTATATTATGTTTTTTTTTCTGAATTCTCAATAGTAGAATTTTGTTTCTTACTGAAATACAAATAAGGAATGATTATTTCAGTTTATTTATATAGTTAATGTTAATTTTTTTGTATTTTTGGGAATTATTGGTTGCTTGCTTCAATGCGCCAGTGTGACTGATATATCTTAATTAGCTCCATGAAAGGCCTTATTATGTTTCCTTTTTACACTGTCCTTTTGCCTTGTAATTTAATATTTTTCCCTTTTGAAGTTTTTTATGTTTATCCCAATGTTTAAATTTTGTTTGTAGATTTTATTTTATTGATTAAAGTATATTTTTAGGGGTGAAATCCCCCCTCCCCCACCCCACCAAAGATTAAAAAAAAACTTAGGCCTATGTAAGTTAATTTGAAAGAATTTTCTAAAATTAAGTTTTACGTATGGGCTATATTTTAAAATTAGAATATTAAAATAAAATCACTAAGCTCAATAAAAATTTTACACTCTTAGGACTACAGTAGGCCTATATAAATTTTTAAATATGGCTGCTGTCAATATCGAATGAACGAAGTAAATAAAGATAACCCTCAGCATTTATTAATTTCTCAGGATTGAAATAAATAGCAGTCTTATTTTATTTCTACAGTCCTAACCTTGCCCTTCCCCTGAACCCTAACTCCCACGGCACTATTGCACTCCAACCCTATGATAATCAAGAGGTGAAATAATCGGGAGGGGGGGGGGGGGGGGGAGAGAGGAGAAAAATTAAAGTCTCCCCCCCACCAAAAAAAAAAATTTAAAAAAAAAAGCTTATCAAAAAAACTCAACTTGAAATTTACGATGCTCTTTATTACATTTCATCCTAGCTAAGGCCCTGACCGGTAACCTATGGTACATAGCCTAGTTCATTTTTTAAATTCATTTTTTTTATTATTAGAACATTTGAAGTCCAAGTTCTAATTCTTAACCAGAGCTAACATAAATGATCCTATAATTAATTCATGTTAGGCTATAGTTTTAATTTTTCCAAATCTAGGTAGGCTAGAGGCTAAAACATTTTGTTTTAAAAATCTTGCTCATTTTAATAATTCACCTTAATAAATATTTATTTTTCAAATAAAATGCTATTTCTTATTTTATACAGTAACTTAGCAAAAAAAAAAATCTTTTTATAGGCTAGTTTAGGCTAAATCTTTTTTTCCTTAGATTTTATGCAAAGGTTAAAAGTAATTCTCCTTGAAATCAATTTAGATTAACTGATAAAAGAATTTCCTTTTTGTTCCATTTAAAAAAAATTAGGTGGTCAAATGATTTATTTCTGTCACAAAACAAACATTTTTTGTATGTCCAGTGAATATCTTCCTGTCACCGTTTCCATTTGAAGTGCTGAGTTAATGATTTTGTATAAATTTGTATGCTTAATTTATAATTGAAGAAGATGAGAGTCAATTAATTCTCTTAAAATATTTTCAGTATAAATTGTTCATTTACTGTACCTATATTCCAAATATTGTTGAACTTTGAACCTTTTATAATTAGGCCTAATGAATTCAATAGTCCGATAAAAAGTTTAAAAATTAAATTGTCTTTAAACATTTTTGGAGAGATTTATCAGGCCAAGTCCCCTAGATTACAAAAAAAATATATTGAGCCTTTGAAGACACGATCAGTAGGGCCTAGGTGGTTCAGGGAGAGGGTAGGCTATATACCCTTTTTTTTTTTTAAAAAAAAAAGTTCATTTTATCATGCATCTAATTATTTAAAACTTGCCACCAGGTGGTTACCAATAAGTTTTAAAACTGTATTTCAGTTTGTTTCTGAGTAATTGGAGCTCTAACATTTGCTATACAGTTAGCCAGCAATCTTCAGAGCTCCTTTTAGACTAAATTTTCAAATAATNATTCATACAAAAGGCAGTGAAGGTCATAGGAGTCTAAAATAGCATCAGTCGGATCTGTTTTAGCAGGGCTTTCATGTAAATCAAACATCACTGCACTAGGATGAGTGGTTGAGGAGTTGAAAGCCTTATGCTACCAATATTAGGTCTACAGACATTTCTAATATGTAGGCTATATTGCTTCAAATTTTTTGTGGGAATATTTTTCTATGAATAAATGCAATGCCTATTAGCCTAGATTCCAACCCCATCCCTCCACATTTAATCCACAAATTTTAGCAAAATAACCTAAACAAATCTAAAGAAGAAATTTTAGTAAAATAACCTAACAAAAGATTCATATTAGGGATGGGGGTGGGGGGACATTCACTTTTAATTTACTAAATGTTTGGACATTTTTTTTAAATTTAGGCCACTAATTTAGTATTTTTATTGTTAAGTCAAATTAAATTATGTAATTACTCCTATAAGCTTATACGCTATAATTAATTTTAGTGTGCCATTCTAAATTTCATTTTACAACTCTTTGCAATTTCCCATGTTCGTTTTTTAATAAAGCAATGATGCTTACATTTTCAACATTTGGAAAAAAAAAAAGAAATACCAGTAATAGAATTCTTCAAAAAATTAATATAGCCTACAATAATTTATTTAAAGGTAGGCTAATTGATAAATGATTTAAGATTCCAATAATTACGGTAGTTTTATATACTTTTTATAATTAGAAATGATTTGATAAATAAAATGTAAATTTTAACACTGGACTACTACAGTATAAGAATTGCCAAATTTCATGATTTTGCTGAGAACGTCCATATACCGTATCAATAGAGATAATTCCCATTTCCCAATATAGGCTAATAGTCAAAATTCACCATTTCTGCTTAATCTGGAATTAAAAAAAAATACCTTTTATAAAATTATAGTGGTAGCTTAAAGAAACTACTGGTTAAACTGTTTGAGTGTAGCCTACTAAGTTATATTAGAGTACAATGTCTTTGGTAGCCTATATTTATATTTGTGTCAATTTATGTTGCAAGATCACAAATTTAACTTATTTTTTTTTTTACTGCTGATGGCTTTAAAATTTAGCTTAAGTTTTGCTTTAAATGTTAATCAAACATTTTCTTTATTTTTAAGAAAATGCCACTCTGACAGAGGAAAATAAAACCTGATAAAATTGAAGTCGGCAGAAATGTGATTCGATAACAGACTTTTCTTGACATAGAATCTCTTGAAATTTGATTTTACCGTGACTTTATTTATTCCAAAGCAAAATCGCTGAGCATTTATTGTAAATTATTTTTAAGCCAAACACTAAAATATAATAAAAATAAAAACAATCCTAAAATTTTACAGCTTATTGAAAACATACATTTTTCACCAATTTTAATAGGACTACAGTCTACAGGTAAATCTTAAAAGTTTCAATCCATGAATGATTTTTACTTAATTATTATATCATTCTGAAGTTACAAGTGTGCTCTAAAATATACTGTAATTAGATACCAGTAAATGGTAATTTCTAAATTAGATACCGGTAATTTGTTTCTTGTGTTAAGCTACAACTTACAGGAATTTACAATATTTTTTTTACCTTTTTTAATACGTTTAAATGAAGCGATGAACTTGTAAACATTTATTACTTTGATAGTTTATTAAACGTTTACATGACTCAACCTTAACAATTAATAGTTAGGCCTAGTAGTGTAAGAGAAAGGCCGTTCTTATAATCGCTCCCCAAAACTCTGTAGGCCTAAGCATTTCCATTATTTCCTTTGGAAAAAATTATGTTCGATTTAGGCCTACACGTCGATTTATACACCAATTTTAAACACAACCCCAGCATAAATCAAGAATTAACTCACTGTATTTCAAATTTTGTCATATATCAATTTTGATATTGAAATATTTTTTATCAGTCGATTTTCACAATTATTTTTCAGTTAGGTTTTAGGCTACCCAACAAAGGTCTTACATCATAGTAGATGATGGTTGCAGTGGTGTAACTCTGGCTCATTGGAGGAAAGTTATTATTTTACAATTTTTTATTTGCCAAAGTTTGTAGGCTCTTAGGCCTATTGTTATTTACTACATGTATTAAATATAGCCTATTGTTGTTTATTTTAATTAACTACAAATTACAGCAACACATATATCTAATTCTGCACATGCAGATTGAAATTGTTCTTAAATTTAAAAGTCTATTAACCTAACGAAACAAAATTAATTTTATATAACCATGGCATTAAATATTTTTTATTTAAACATGCTAGGCCATATTGTGTCTATTGTGCATAAAATCAAATAAAAATTATAATTAAAAAAAGTTTACTCTGGAAAAGAATTTGTCATATTAATTACAAATTAAATTTAAAAAATTTGTGAAATAGCCTATTGTTTTTCTTCTATTTTCTAGCTGTATGGATGTCGCCCCCATTAGGGGCCCCTTAAGTCACTATTGGCCTATGTAATCTTACCCCTGGCACCTCTCTCACATAACAAATTTTTTGGCAGCCCCTGTGGTGGTGATATCCGGGGTGGACCACCCCCTCCCCCCGGTAGGCCTCTGCTCACACCAACATTTCCATCCCTATTATGGCTTGTACACTATAACCTATTTTTCACAGTTAATTTTAGATAGACCTCAAAATAGCAAAATGTACAATAAAGATTTGCGGCTTTAGCTATTTCACTGATATAGCCAATTACAGTACCGTACTGAATATAGGCCTACACAGAAACAATTAATAATTTTTAATTGTATCAAATATTTAAAATTATTGAAATATTACTGATAATAGCTAAAGGGGTATAAATCTTCAACAACTAAAAAACTTGCAAACAGAAAATGGATTCTCACATTCAAATGATGACTCCAAGGCACAATTTTGATAAAATGTTGAATTTCTGGTAAAACTTACAAACCTCTGTGAATAGGTTAATATTTCAAAATATTTTTAATGATGAATCATTAGGCTATTTGATTATGGTAGGTCTATTTAAAAAAAGATCTATAGCTTATCAGCTAAACTAAAAAAAAAAACCTGTATAGATCTACATTTTTAAATAGTCATATACAGTAGCCTACTTACTAGGCTACAGGTCTACATTAGATTGTTTGAGTAATGTTTCCCTAGGCTATTATTAATAATTATAACATAATTTGGGTTTTTATTTTCCAAATGCTAAAAAAAAAAAAAAATAGGTAGGCCTACGGTGAAGTTAATTGTTTTGAAATAAGCTAATCATTATATACAATAAGTTAAAATTTTTCTTTCATTTAAAAAAAAAAATCTATCCATCTTACATTTTTCCAGCTTGTTACTGGAAGCAAATATCATTTTTAGTCATTGCTGTTCATTTTTTTTAAAATTGGTTAGATAATTTTAATTTTTCTAAATTAGCTTACCAGGTTTTTTACTTGGAATGAAAAATTCAGTAGACATTTTAAAATTAAATTATTTTGTTTTAAATAAAGCTTAATAGTCAACTATCTTCCTGAGAGAATATGAAAACAATAAATCAGACGTGGATTTTTTTTTTGATGGATTATAAATGAAAAATTGACTAGACTAGTAGGCTACACAGGAATTTTGAACTTTACTATAAATGAAAATGTAAGTGGTGAGATCAAGATTTCAATTGGATAGAGTAGGCTTAAATCTAGCAGAATTTTTTTTTAATAAAAATTTAAGGGGAGATTATTTTATTAGAAACTAGTAGGCTATTCATATAAAAAATATTCCAATCCAAATCAAAATATCATAATTAACTTATCATTAGATCAAAATTGTTTTAAAGATAGTATTTAAATCCAGATAATTTTAATAAGGGTAATAATTAAATATTTTAATTAACTATAAATTGCATTAAATTAGTCATTTTTGTCTAACCTGGTAGAAACCCTATCTTCACATTGCAGGACCTAGGCTATATTGTATAAATAGCTGAGCCTGGAACCCAACACAGAAAAGTATAAAATAGGCTACTGAAGATACCAGGAACAGGCAGCTTGGAGATTAACTTTAGATTCACTCAAGAGCTACTTAGCTTGGTTTTTAAGTACCGTACCGGTAATTTTTTTGTCAGAATTATATTACCAAGATTGGAATTTAAGATTAAATATTCTGATTTACAAGGTTAGCAGTTTGCTAAATCTGTTTAAATTATTGCCAAATTGTGCTTTTAACATTCCAAAAACTTTGTGGCTATGTTTTCTAAAAATCTCGGAGCTCCGAGAAACTGTACACATCACGGAAAACAAACAGAATATGAACAGAGTGAGAGAGAGAGAGACCGAGATTATTAAAATACGCTAACAGAGAAATAAAAGATGGAGACGAAAGAAGAAAAATTGTAGGCTACAGTAAAAAAAAAAAAAGCCTAAATTTAGCTAAACCATCACCTATTAAGTGCTTTTAAAAGTCTATTGTCAGACAGAAATAAAACCCGATGTCCATGGCAGCATTCGTACATATGATGTCTGGGTTAAACATTTTAAAGACATCATGCTTGCTATCTGTAGCACCAAGACATAGACGGTAGCTATTGCTATCTCATTGACTGGAAAGAATTCATTTTTCAGTATTTAAAAAATAGTCATGACATTGTAAAAGATCTTATATAGGCCTAGTCAAAATAAGAAAATTATGGAGAGGAAGTAGTGCCTAGAGTAGACCAAGGGTATATATTCTTCATTTAAACTGAAAATCTTCCCGAGTTTCTGTAGGATTCTTCCCGAGTACGAGAGTGGTGGCATTCACTTTTTTTAAACATTAATAAAAAAATAATAATTTAAAATAATTTAGGTAATTAGGGAAATTATATTATATTAAGAAATTTTTGTTAATGTCTACCTATTCAAAAAATGCTTATGTTTGATCACTTAACGGTATAGGCTACATTTTTTTTTTTAATCCGATGCCTCAATTTCTTCCCGAAGGCAAAATTCTTCCCGAGCTGTTTGCTCACTATTTGGTAAGAATATACACCCCTGGCCTAGACAAAGGAAAAAACAGATATTGTAAATATCAATAAAGTTTATTTTCCTCCATTTTAGATTTTGATTGTGTTACAATGCATTGTGGGTACCGTACTTCTCCCAATCCCGATGCTTTTTATTGGAGAGTAAGAGACTTTTCTGATAGTTCTCCGAGATCGTCAGAAATGATTAAAATCCGCAATAGGAAATGCTCTGATTTAAATTAAAGTCAAACTTCTCCTGATTCAGAGCATTCTCTTCTTAGTCGAATAAGTGGGAGATCATATGGTGAATAGAGGGTTGAAAGTATTATGAGCACAATTTAAACCTTTTTGTTGACATTTATTTCCTCCATAGCCTATAGGCCAGCAAACATTTGCTATCATAATAGAATCCACTAGGGCACAAACAGTAAGCCTATATAGAATGTCATTTCTAGCAATATCAGGGCTCGAAATGAATTGAGAGCAATATAAAAAATTGCTCTCAGTAATACATAACTTGCTCTAAATACCCTATTTGCTCACAGTCCCAGTTTAAAATTTTTAGTTTTGAGCCCTTAAAAAGTTTTTTTATTTAGGCTACATGATAAATATGTTTTTATTTTTACATAATTATTGCTAGACTAGTGATGTATTTTTTTAGTACTAGGCCTATTTATTATAAAATTTACTAGTAATCCAGTGTTGGTCGAAATTCGACCAATAAGAAATTCCTTTGTAAAAAGCCGCCACTCCTTTGTAAAAAGCCATCACAATGCTAAACAATGAATCTTTTAATTTTATAGGCCTATATAAATTTTAGCTCATTGCACTCCCTCCCTCTCCATATATATAAACTTTAACTCTGCCAAATCTCACACTCCTCCGTGTACCCAATATGCTTAAAAAGGGATCCAAAGTTTTCCCTTCACGTATTAATATATAGATAATATTACTTGGCTAGCCAATAATTATATAAAAATTAAATAGTAAGCTACTTATTGATTATATGTAAATAATAAAAATATTTATCATTTTTAATTATAAAATTTCCTTTTTTATTTAAGTAAAAAAAAAATTAATTTGGGAGAATTAATTTCGAATTTTGAACTTTGCAATATCTTCAACAGTGGTCAATTTTATTGTTGTTTAAGCAGTGACTGCTATACAAATTGTATAGCAGTTTTCAAGTAAATACTCAAGCTGAAAGGGTGGGACATGGGAGAAGGTTAT
>PXIH01S0000738.1:22218-36219 GCA_003024985.2 Euperipatoides rowelli
AATGTCGGATAACCTCCGACATAGGATTGGTAAGGGTTAATCTTGCTGTATTTTTAATTACAATTAAACAAGGGGAAAGAATGATAGAATCCAAAGCCATATTTTTAGCAAAAATATGTTGAATTAGTTCACCTATTTGTCACCTGGGGGAGTTCACATCAAAATATTTTAAGATTCTGTCCAAAGATGGCAGAGTATTTTGAAAAATTAAAAAATCATTAACATGGTTTATAATCTTTCTCTAAACTTTCAAATCACCCTCCTGAAAAAATTTTCATTTTGTGGCTTTGGATTATTATCATTCTCACCACTGCAATTATTACTACAGTTCAAGAGGAAAAAATGTAAATTAAATTTGTTAAACCATTTAATCCTGCAGTCGTCGTGGTATTTGTGAAATACATAATCAATATTCAAAAATTAATTTCTAGCTAATGCTCCTAAATTAAAGAGTTTTTTCACCTGTCAATTAGCCGGTGTTGTGACAGCAAGGCATATACTGTATTAATTTCCTTTGAGTTTATCTTTCAGATACACCGTGACGACTCATGTAAGTATTTCGTTAAGATAGCTTTAATTTAAATATTATAAAATATTTAGGAATAAATTTATACATTTTTCAAATCAGAATTTAATGCAGATTTCAAAAATCAAAACCAGAAAATTTTATCTCTAACGACAGGGAAGTGGCATTGGAAAATATTAGAACTGGATTTTTATTTTTATGTGACTTTTAGAAATAAATTCATAAAAAAAAATATCTTTGTTGGATTTTTTTTTATATATTAAAATTTCTGATAAAAAATTGAACAAAAAATACTATTNTTAAAATTTCTGATAAAAAATTGAACAAAAAATACTATTTAAGTTTTTTTTCTAGCTGTTATAGATTTTGAAATATTTAACAATGTATTATTTGTACATACAGTAAAAACNAGCGGTAATGAATACCGACATTTAGGAAAATAAGCATAAAAGAAAATCGGTTTGTTGGATTTTTTTATATATTAAAATTTCTGATAGAAAATCGAACAAAAAATACTATTTAAGTTTTTTTGTAGCTGTTATAGATTTCGAAATATTTAACATAATGTATTGTTTGGACATATGGTAAATATGGGGAAAATATGAGCTGTAATGATTGATTTCTGTTGTATGCGGACATTTAGAAAAAAAATCATAAAAGAAAATCTGTTTGTTGGATTTTTTTTACATATATTAAAATTCCTGATAAAAAATAGAACAAAAGAATACTATTTAAGTTTTTTTTATATCTGTTATATATATACACATGTATCTCACAGATACACTGTGATTACTCATAACTTTTTGACCGTGAGACGACTGCAGGGTTAAAGAAATAAACAAGCTGAGTGTTTTAGCTTGAGAAAAATAGATTTAATTAGAACAGAACATTAATAAATAATTCTAATAGAAAATCATAAAGGTGTAGACATGAACAGCACATTGTCATGTAATGATTTGATAACATACAGTAAGTGTTTTGTATAGTGCTGCCCTCTATAAGTAATAATACAAAACAAAGTATTATTAATTAAATAGTGCATAGTATCTAATTTTTTATGCTTAATACAATATTTTCAACTAATGTGATGCATCTTTTTTTTTTTAGAAGATACTGTATTAAGAATATCACAATCTTAATAACTAAGTTTCTGTTCTGTTCAAATTTTATAAATTTTCTACACTTATTTATTATATTATTTATTCAAATTTGCCATATTTTATTATTATTATTATTATTATGTTGTTGTTAGTGGTAATAAAATTCAGTGTTGGATTTAATGGCATTTAACAATAACATTAAAACATTGTCATTTTTTTTAAATAACACATTAACATTTAATTTTTATATTTGTAATACCAAATATGTTTTTTTTAATATCTGGTATGGAGGCTAACAAAAAAAAATTAATATTTTTTTTTTTTGTGTTGATTATTTATATTTAGATAAAATATCCTTTTTAAAATAAAGTGAAGATAAAAAATCCATTCATCACCCAATTAACAGGTTAACCTTTTAGTTAAAGGTCAAATGAAATTGATTTTTTATTATTTATTTCCAAAGACAATTAGGTTACTAAAAAAAAATTATAATAAAAAAATTAAAAATGCATAAAAAAAGTTATTTAAACATAAAATTAAGAATATTCCTGTCCATCTGGTTACAAAAAAAAAAGTTTCAAATTTATTTTGGGTTCGAGATTATTTTGATGAAATAATTTCTAAACAGGAGGCAAATCATCATATTTATGCTATAGCCTAAGTAGAGTGCTGTTCGCTTGTAGTAGTTTGTTTTGATTTTTTTTTTAAACGGACCATAATTACATAATGATGAATTTGATGTAGATTCTGTACAAGCATTTAAACCATTAGTTCATATGATTTCGATCATTTAGCTGACAAAGAGAAGAATTGGCGTCATTTGATATTGGCCACGTTACTGTATATTGGAAGAACATGACCGGCATTAAAATACAGAATTCACACCTGATGATGATATTTGCAAAAAGTACATAATAGAATGTAATAATGATTATTCTTGTTCGTTTAGTTATTTATATTATCATCAAATGATCTAGAAAAGGTCAGGCTATTTGTAAACAAAAAACAAACAAAAAAAGTGTAAACAACCAGAGCTAAACACGTAGATGCCTCTTCTGGATTCATGTTAATTAACGGAACAAACTTTCTATTTTTTTTTTACTTAAATATCTAACTTGCATATCGGTTTTCATACAAAGTAAAGTTATGTATATGCTTTTTTTAACTAGCTTATAACATTCATTAGTAATTTGATCTAGAAACACTACTGAACATTACTGGGTAATTCAAATGGGTTATTATGCATAATTTATTAATAGGAGTTTAAAATAAGATTACCCAATTTTGATAGTTTTCTCTTCCTAGTAAGCATAGTCAATTTTTTTTTAACATGCAGAATAGTGAGCTAATCAACTCTGCAAGTTATTTAATCTACATGTCCCCCCCCCCCTTTAATGATTACTAAATGTAAATCTAGCATATTTATTTGCCAAAGACAATTTTTCATTTATTATTTAGCCAAAATAAAATCCAAATTTCTACTTAGAAATAATAATTTACAAAAAAAAAAAAAAACAATATGCACATAATGTATATCTGTTTTTTTTTTTACATGTACAGTAAATGAAAGAAATAAACTACGGTAGACATAATTGCTTTTTTTCCCCCCTGAAAACAAAATAAGTAGGTCAACTTACAGTACGTAACGAGGAATCCATTGCTCTATTAGTAATAGCCTAATTTATTCACTATTTTAATGATATTTAGTTTAGAGTACATAATTCATGCATCATGGGTAAATTGCTGAGGAACAATTAATTTGACTTGATTATAATGAATAAAAAAAATACAGTGGTTGTCTGAAACATGAACAGGTGTTTTTACAGCAGTCTATAAAAAAACATCATATAGTACATAGAATTATAACTTTGGCTATACTGTACATACACACATGCATCCCATTCATAACGATCGCAGTAGAGCTGAGATTCCAATAAACAGCCAATTTTAAAATGTTCATGGCAAAGACTGGAATATTTCAACATTAAATCTTTTTTTTCTTAACTTTTGCAACAATTTTTATCTTTGGGGAATTTAAAAAAAAATATAGGGATTTAAACTTGATGCAGCATTTGTGAAATTTAAGATCTTGTACGACAAGATAACTCCGCCATGCGTATACTATAAACAATTTTGTTTGAGGGGGAGGAGCTACAGACAAATATTTTAAAAATTTAACCTCATTTTTTTTTGGTGGGGAGGGGGGGGGGAGGATCATTGTCTTTGAAAATAAATAATAAAAAAAAAAAACATTTAATTTAATTATTAAAACCATAAATTTTAATGTTAATTCAAAAAATCGAATAAGTAACTAATTAATTTATGAAATAAAAGAAATAAACAATGCTTGGTAATTTAATCCAAAAAATTATCATTCTCCATATCAGCGATTTATATCATTATAATATTTAACATTTTAGCATTACCATGGCATCAATGAATATAAGCAACAAATTTTAAACCCTAGTTAGTTTTCTCTTGACTTATTTACAGTATCTTATTTGAAATATCAAGTAGACTTTGTCTAATTAAGAATTTTGTGTGTATGTGTTTAGCTTGAAAAATACATTTTAATGTTAATAACAAATATATTTACTTACCACCTGCAGCTCTTGGCGGCCTTTTACGAGGCGATTTTTCTCTATTGAAGGCAGAACCTGTTTTCAAGGCTTCAAGAAGATTATCCATTACCCCTAGTTGGTTATCATCTAATACATTAAAGAAAAAGGGAAGAGTTTCAATGAAAATTTTATAATGAAAAGGCAGATCTGTCAAATTTAACAAGAAATAAATGCAAGTAAAATAACGAATGAATTAATAACTATAATGACATGACCAATGACAACATAAATTTTCATATCTAATGCGACACAAATTTTAAATTAAAATGTTGTCCCACACCTATTCAAATCATTGATATTATACTGAAAATTGACATTTTATATATTGGATAATTTAGATTTTTATTAACATTATTATATATATCATATATAACATACAGTACATGTTGTAGTGATTGAGGGGATATTGTTTATTTATTTTTATTCTTTATACACATTTGCTCGTGCATTCAGAAGGATTAGTTTGTGGTGTGCTTACTTTGGTTAATTAATTAATCATTTGTAAGCATATCATAAACGAGTCTACTTTCTTGAATGCATGGGGCTGATGCGAATTATCTAATTATTCATTGTATATGATTTAAATATGCTGTACTAGTTTGCCATAATGGCTTTATCAAAATATATTTTGTCTTTACTTACAGCTATGGCTCTCACCACAACTGTTAGGTAATCTTTATTTACAGTATTTATTTCTGTATTAGTATTACCAGCAGCCGGGCGGGATCCAGTTCTCGTATGGATTGACCGTCCATGGACTTTATTATTTTCTTATTGAGTTAGTCAGCAAGCTGCTGGCTAACTTTTATGTTACACTGCATTTTATCATTTTATTTTGTAAATAGTAGACTACAGCAACCAGAATAAAAAAATATTTAATTTGAACCAGCAGAGAAGTTTCCTCTATACTTTATTTCCTTCTCCACTTTACTTATTATAATGGGCGAAAATAAATATTACATTTTCGTTCGTTATTATGTGTATATTGTCAATGTACAACAAACATTTGTTATCTCTATATTATATTTTGGCTTTTTAAATTCTTATTGTAGTAAGCCCATAATGATATTACAATAATAATAAATGGTAGGTTTTGGCCATTTTAGGTCTATTTCATGGGAATATTTTGTAAATGTATTTTTCTTGTAGTATATACTGTACACAATATATTTTTTTTTGTGTGTGTTGGTTTTAATTAGAAAATAAATAAATATTTAGAGGGCAAATTTTCTCTTCAAAATTTAATTAATGTGGACCAGACAGAAAATTAATGTAAATAAATATTTTAAATGTACAGTATGTTTTTATGTGCAGATGTACTGTACATAGTGTATGCTGGTTGAGAATATAAAATACAATATATGCAATGTATATACAGTATATTCAGTACATAATTACTGTATATGAAGTGTATACAGTAGGTATTTACAGTAAATGCAAATATATGATTTAAATATCAATCTAACCTTTACTCATATCAACCAGAGCAATCTTTTTAGCCATACGTTCTTTCTTTTCTCTTTCTGCTCTTTCTTTGGCCTCTTTGGCTCGTTGAATTTTTTCTTCCGTCTCTCTTAATTTAATATTATCTTGAACTGCTTTCTAGTTAAATAAAATTAAAACTTTAATAAACAATAATTCAATATGCCCTTTTAATTCATTTATATATAAGTTATCATATAAAAATTGCACTGCAAGACTTGATATGCAAACAATTTTAAAGTAAAATTATGTATTGTATTTATCGTGCAAGCATGAATTTATATAGATATACTGTATTTATATATATAGGGTTATAACATTTTTACAAACTCATATTCCTGAACCTTAATTTGGCTTTAATTATTAAAATTGAACAAAGTACTGTACATGTGGAATGAATTTAAATGGAAAATTTCCACAAATTACTACACAAATTCCAAACTATCATTCACAGAACTTTTAAAATTGATCACATAAAAAAAAAACCTGTTTTAAGTATTGCTAAATCAAATAAAAAATGTTTGAAAGAAATGAATTATATATTAAAATATTTATCATAACTTTAACTTTTGTTTTTTTTTAATTGTAAACTGTTTTTTTTTTTTACCAATAAATATCTAGTTTTGCTAATACGATATAGGCAAGGATGAAAAATATAATTTATATATTTAAAATCTATTTCATTGACAAGAACTAGACTATAGCCTATATTAGTAATAGGCCTACTTACTGAACTAAACTAACCTTGTTTGCATGAACAATAAGCTCACACCTAGTTCTGTCAATGTACAGTAGCTATTGTAGGCTACATACTCTATTTTATTGATGAATAAAGCTTATTATAGTTTAAATTTGCCTAATTTATTTTAATGAAACTAAACAAATATTTTAATTCAAACACATTTATGGCCAGGGACTGATGGAACCCTATAATTAATACTGGTGTAGGCTTATAAGGCTATCTATTTTGCATGTATCAAAATTTATATTACTGTATTAATAAAAAAATAACTAAAATGTGCTGTTTATTTGGATTGTTTTTCTATATAATATTTAAAAATTTTGGGCTACTACAAAAATACCCGGAATACTGGTACATTATAATTTCTAGTGCTGCTTCCAGCATACCAATGACTTTACAGAACAAATTAACAAAAATATACTGTATATGCAAAATAAAATAATTAGAGTCAAGTTTGAGAAATCGATTGCTATTAATTTTTAACAAGTCGTTTTCTATTAAACTAAGCCAAGTGAGTTATGGAAAAAAATCTTGTCATTACCAAAGTCAGGGTTAAAAAAAAAAAAAAAAATTGAAAATTTCTTGAAAGTTCGGATCTTGTCCATCCCTAATCATAAGGTAGTCTAATTTTTTTCCTGTACTGTTTAAAAAGGTTGCTTTAAGGATTTATTTCTGAGCTTCAAAAATATTCTTCTGAAAATCCAATAGTTTTTAAATCTCTAAAAATACTATAAATTAACAAGTTGTCAGAATAAATGTATTTTGGACAATTACTTACAGAAAGCCCTTGTTTGAAAGCTTTTATATCAGAAAATAATTCTTCCACAGAGTATTTCTTTGGATCAAAACAGAAAAAATCTGCCAGTTCATTAAAAAGTGTTTCCATTTTCTGGTTCATACTCTCCAACAATTCATACTGTTCCTTAGCATTTGTAATAAACTGGTAAGAAAATGTTAAGTTCAACAAAATTTAAAATAAATTCTTATATAAATATTAACAAATAAGAAAAAAGAATTAATATTTATTTTCAATTATGTGTCTGAAATTAATAATTATAGACCAAATAAGCCATACCAACTTAATCTCTAAAATTGTAGAGAAATTAATTATGATGACTTTGTGTTCCCAACTTTCCGGATTTATTCATGATAATCATCATGGATTTGCTCAGGAATGATTTTGTAACCCTTGTTCGATGCACTGTATGAATATATGGTCTTTAGAGCAAGAAAATGATCAGAATGTTGATAGTGTTTATTTTGGTCTTTTTCCTTGTTTCTTAATTCATTATCAATAAAAGTAAAAAAAAATATTGTTAATTGTTTATTTTTTTTTTAAAAAACAAAAATTTTAATGAGTAAAAAAAAATTACTTTAAAGGTACTATACTATAAAATATTAGAAATAACAGTAACCAGATTTTTTTTTTAAGAATTTTAAAATTGCTTTTTAAAACAAGGGACTACACATAAACTGACATCACATTCAGTACACATAATATCGGCATTCATTTTTTTTTTAGACTTTGCAATCTAGCAGCATTTCTTTTCTTTTCTGTGGGAGGTATTAGGGAAGGAAAGTGCCGTTCATAAAGACGAAAGGAGTCTGGCTCTTTAGCTGGTCTTAAATATTTTGGAGTTGGAAAAAAAAAACAGTTTGAACCAAACCATTATTTTATAAAAAGAGTGAACCGGAACCGAAATATAAAGAATTTCAGTGAACCCGAACATGAACTATTATAAATTTTGGTTCGACTCCTTGATTAAAATAGAATAGTAAAATGAAAAACTACTCTACCAATTATTCATAAATTGCAAACAAATTCATGCACATTAAAAAAAAAATTCTAATTTTCAAAAAGGATATGTTCATAATTTCACCAAACCTATCCTCATCACACTGTTGCTTGGAGAAGTTTTTCAGATCTAACTCTAATTGTTTAATATTCTTGTCCATTTGACGCAGATTTTTTGCCAGTGTTTCTTGTGAAACTAAACAGAAAGAAAGAACTTCAATGTTGTTAAATAAAAAACAAAATGTTAGTAAAATCTCACAATTTCAATATTTATTTGTTTGTCTTTGAAGAGAAACATTAACAGATAAATATAGAAATTTTGTACTTTATTGAACATGTTTTTGAGTGACTGCATATCTCCATGGAGTTGTGCAGTTATTGTAAAAAATAATATCAGATGATTCATCACTAACTGTATTTAGCCAGGATGAATCAAATGGGATGCTTATAAAAACATAGAAATATTCATATGACCAATAATTGTTATAAAATATGAATAAAGTGTAAAAATAAAGTTTATCCATGAGAATTAATTACACAGACTCGATTATAAAATTTCAAATGAGGATTTCTTACCCCTGGCTGCTTTATCAATATGAACCATATCTTCTGAAAATTCTAAGAGTTCAGGATATTTTTTTTCTAGCACTTCAGCAAGAAAGTGAAGTAACGTTAATTTGCCGTCAATAGATTTAGTTCCATCAAGCTGCAAATGTACAATCAAACCATTAAAAATGCTAAAAGACATTGTTGAGATGACAATTTTTTAAGCAAAACACAAAACATTAATATTTGCTTAAGTTGACTGTATAAACATACCTTAGTAATAAAACTGATCTCAAATCCGACAGATTGTGCATTTCTAGACCCAGAATTCATGTAATTTCCCACCAACAAGATTAACTCTAAAATTTTGACAAACTTTTTATTTTCTTGAAGTTCTTTACATGCTGCAGTCGCAATTACTATACCCTAGAGAAAATAAATTTATTAACATTATTGGAATATACAGTATTAAATATTTGCATATCTTTCAAACTTTCCAATATTATCTAATAAAGTTTAACTTCCCTATAAATTAAAAAAAAAAAAAAAAAGTTGACTGTACACAACCATAATGCCCCTGTATTTGTCAGGACTCGCTACAATATAATCAACCTTAGTACAACTCAGATTTTTAATTAAAGAAATGTTTTATTATTTTTTTTTTATTCTAAAACTATTTTGTCATGTTTTATTTTGTGATAATTGTTTGAAATTATACCAATTTACAAATAGAACACTCGTAAACATCATGATTAAATTTAAGTTTCTATAAAACAAAGGTTGATAGTCATAATTTAAATGTTAAAAAATCACTGCCTACAGAAACAAAGAAGAAGAAAAAACATTCATTTGTAAATAAACATTTCAAGATTATTTCAAAGTTTAAACTTACGCGTGGATATGAGTTTCTATGGTAACTTTATTACAGCATCACTACCAAAAGGTCATCCTTTGACCTCATAAAATAAATTCACTAATAATTTTGGATAATATTAAATGGTGCCTACAACAAATGTCAAGAGACGTGTGTCAAAAACTGTAGTAATATGCTAACAAATTTTGTTCAATGTTGTTAAAAACAATGGCCACAATATTTATTATTTGGCCATTAAACATATTTTTTAGCAAGATAAAAAGAAACAATGTAACAATAATGTAAGTAGTGAAACTATTGAAAGATTTCAATCGAGTCGTTTAAATTTAAATGAAACCAATGTATTTCAGGTATGCTTTCAACAAAAAAAAAAAAACACAAGCCCATGCAGGCATCTTGTAGAAATTTTAACATACCAAGACAAGATTTTGATATGGCCAAGGCATTTAGGGCATAGAATTTGTCGAACACTGATTTGGCATATTTCTGATTAATTATAGTACTCGTTGCAAGAAAAAAATATGAATAAAGTTTAGATATTTTAAATTAATAAGATTAATGACGACTACATGATTATGATAACTGAAAATTCATTGTTGTGAACATTGGTGGTCATTTACCATCAGACAAATATCCATTTTAGTCAATTGTTGAAATTACCAAGATGAATTGAGAACTGTAATTAGGAAAAGCTAAACGTGATAAAAACAAAAATTTTCAGAAACAGAAAAATGCATGCTCAGTTTTACATTTAGGATATTAAAATTCTACACTTCTGGGGCTTTGGAGAACTAACAAAAATCTCTTTCACTTCCAATGTTCTTTATGATATTTGTAATGGTTAATACATATTTTTCTATTTAAAATACAATTTTTTCATATTTTGGCACTTTTAGCATTTTAGTCCTCAATTTTAAAATATCAGATGCAAGTAGTTTTAATCTTTTTTATCAACTGAACACCAAAATGTGAAAATTTCAGAAAATTTGAAAAAATTAATTATTTTAGATCGTAAAAATAAATATTGAGATGAAATCAAATGAGTTAAACTACTTACTGGCTTAATATCTTGAACACTTTCACTGAATTTAATTTTAAAACATATTGACTTTAATCTTGGAATTAACCTTTTTATACCACCAATCTGAAATTTAAAAAAAATTAGTTATAAAGTTTTCCTTTTTAAGTAGTAGGCCTACAGCAAAACAAATTTCTTTCATTAAGAGAAAAAAAAGGAAATAATAAAAAATTAATTAGCAGACATGTAAATAATAGACTATACTGTAACTTACAACGGAAGTGAAAATTAACTACTGACATAAAATAGGTAAAATACACATAACTTACAACAAGTGCAAACTGTTCGACATCAGGTAGTTCATCAAATTGTTCCTGAAATGAATTTAACTTATTTAACTGTTCTGGCTCTGGCATATAATTAATTAATTGTTGCAACATTGGTTCAGTTAAGTGCTCTTCATCAACAGCTAAGATATATTTCTTCCAATTCTGAGCAGATATTTTCTTGGATCCCATCAATATAGCTAAAAATATAATTTAACATGACCTAAATTTATGCAAATAATATTCAGTATAGTATGCAGTTATACAGTACTGTATACAGCATACTGTTTCTGTATATCTACAGCAAGATTCAAAGAATGTATACATATTAGCATAGGTGACAACATACTGCATGTGTATAAGACTTACAGCCTTATTGCACAATTTTTAATTAAGAATTATCAAATACTATAGAAACCAGAATGAATCCAACTTACTTTTAGACATAATGAGAGGAAATTACACTATTTCTGAGGGGGAGTCATTCCAGAATTTCACTTAAAAATTGATTTTTTTTCATGCTTTTTTTTTTAGATGTTTTTTTTTTTTAATACAATAATTATTTTAAAATAATATTTTTGGTAAAATTTTAATATTTCATTTTGTTCGGTAATTAACGGCATAAAAGTGAATTCTAGAAATCAATTAAAAATTTACACAACAGAACAACAAAAACAATAAAATGTCATAGGTTAATTTTATGTAAACATTGTAAACTTTTAGAATATCTTTAATAAACTAATATTTGAAAAGGCTTGTAATATTGGAGATTTTGCAATAAAAATGTATATAGTCGTAGATAATCCCCACCAATTGAGTTCCCTCCTAACTTTTAAACTTAAGAACTGCACCTTAGCTAAATACACCACTGCCTCCAACTTGAGATCTCAGCAGATCAAACATCGTAATTAAAATTGTGACATGAATGGAGGAAAATGATTTCTAGGTTCTACAATAAAGATGATAAATAATTTTGTCAAGAATCTCAAAATGCAGGAATGGGAAGTGGCTTTATATTTGAAGACTGTAAGTGATTATGATTTATATTTAATTAGCTACTTATAGACATCAAAGCTATTTTAAATTTATTGTAAACTGGATATTGCCTATTTTATATCAAAGATTAAAATAAATAAACCAAACTTTAGGCCAAGGGAGAATATATACAGTAGTTTTATAGCATTATTAATATTTTCAAAACTCAATCACAAAAAAAATATTTAGGTTAATATTGCCTTCTATTTCTTGATCTTTTGCACTTAATAACAAATAAAATAAAAATACACCTAAACTATTAATACTACAAACTATTACTAAAACTATAAAAAAAAAAATCCTAAGAAACTTAATACTTGTTTTCTTTTTTAGCTCTTGGTCTTCGCTAAGAACTAGCATCACCCCAGACCCCTTGGCTTCTCCCTATGCGAAACCCGATTCCCAGCATCTAGTCATGAAATTGATAACTTTCTCAAATAATAGTGTAATCCCAGACATTAATTTAATATGCATAACTGAAATATTTCATTAAACATTTAAGTTGAATTTTGAAACATGTTTTTCCATATAAAGTATGAGTAGTGTCAATATATTAGTTCTTCCAGGATGTTATGGGATAGGAGAACATAATTCTAATTAAAATGTTCTAATTGGAACAATATTTTAATATTATGATCTGCATAAAATGGGGTTTCACCATTTACTATTGCTTGCTACTATGGCCAAAAAGAGGCATATTAAAACATATAAAAATTAAAAAAAAAACTACAGTGCTATTTTTGAAACAAATTTGCAACAATTGTAAGGATCACACACACTGTCAATCTTCTATTTTGGAAGCATATGTAGATTGGAAAGGAAAAATAGGACAGAAAAAATAAATAAAGAAGTAGCCTATGTCATAAACTACCGTACTGGATCCATTTAAATTAAATTTTTCGGAATTGTGGTTTATTTAAAGTAATACCTTTTATTTTTGGAAGCTTGGGATGTACAGTATGATAGTTGTTCTTTCTGTGGCCAAAAAAATAAATAAAAATATCCAATTACTGTGGCCATTTTAACAAATTTGTTATCATTGTCAGGTGTCTTGTCTACCTATAGTGATACACTGTATGGAGATGAAACACACACACACACACCTGTGATCAAAAATAAATAATTAAATAATTTTCTCTAACACTATCAGGCCAATTTGAATAAAATTGGTCTTGATGATTGGGATTTTCCCATGTAACAACTTAAAGGTAAAAATATTTAGGGACTTAAGGACAAGGTGTCTAAAAAAAAAGGACCAAATATGGACTTGGAATAAAAAATAGGAACATTTTTAAGGACCTGCAAAAAAAAAATAGAAACGAAATAATAAAATATCCCTAACCAAAGGCTGTTTAAACTGAATTAAACTCGTGATAAGGGGGAAATTATGCATCTAATAGCATTTATTTTCCCCAATAGCAAGACTGAATATCTCATTTAAGGAATGACCAATAAAGAAAGAGATGGTGAGAATTCTTACAAAAAAGATAAAACAAAATGTTTGAAAAAAATTACAAATTTGAATATGATGTAATGCTGTAAGCTATAAAAGGTTTAATTATCCTAACGTTATAATAAAAACAAACATTATCCAAATTTAAAGCATTTGTCAATCTATAACATTTTTTATATTTTTTAAATTTCTAATACGGTACTATATTTTAATTGGTAAGAAAGATGACAAATTGTAAAATTTTATAAAACAGTTAAAATGATTAATCAGTTGTTTTTTCCAATTACACGAAAATCAACTTTTCGGAGTATGTGCCTTTTGCTGCTAAAAAAAGATATACATTGGGAATATAGAATTTCTATGTAATACTATTTAAAGAAAATTAAGGCATATTTCATCCATAAAGTTGAAAATTTGCATGATTGAAGAGTTAACTCAACGATACTTGCAATTACAAAAACTTTGAATATTTGTAGTTTGAAT
>PXIH01S0000740.1:41875-52378 GCA_003024985.2 Euperipatoides rowelli
ACAATGATTAAGAAAAAAAAAATACAATAAATAAATAAATATACAATACAAAGAGAAAATATTAGTAATTTATAATAAATGATGTTAAATTTAAACATTAAACTGTTTAAAAAATAATCAAATATTGCCTACAATATTGGAATTAGCAGGATTTTTTAAAATCTACATAGTCTGTAAAAGGAGTTAATTTATAATCATTATATAACCTTGATCCCCTTATTATAGGATTACCATAACTTATATATAGTTAGTGGATGATAATGGAACAATGAAAATTCTATTGTTTCTAAGTATACTTAATTAGGTATAGCTATATTGACTGTAGATACCGGTAGTAATCTAGAGCAATTTATTTTAGAATTAATTACATTATAAAGAAATAATAAATCGGTTATACATCTTCGTTTGTCTAAAGACAATATACTAAAATTGTCGCATAATAGGTCATATTGAACAAATCTATAATTAATTTTAGATTTGTAACAAAAATTTTATGAATCTATATTGAATAGTTTCAATATGATGTAAATAAGTTTTAGCACAATTATTCCAAATAACCGTGCCAAACCCTAATTTAGAGTGAACTAATTGATTATATGAGATAATGATGAGCTTAGTAGAGTAAATGTTACTACTAACCCTCTTTAAGAATCCCAAACAATTAAAAGCAGAGTTATAGAACTCTAGAGTTCTATAACTCTAGAGTTATTTAGCGATATAAATCTCTAGAGTGTTTAAATATAAATCTCTAGAGTATTTAAATGGAAATACTCTAAAGATTTATATTTAAATACTCTAGAGATATAAATCTCTAGAGTATTTAATTGGAAACATTTAGACTCAGTTGTTGGCTAGATGTACTTTTACCAAACCTAAAACCTCGAGAAAGCCCTTCCAACCCTAACCGAACTGCAGAAACATAACTGCAAAAGCCTACATTTTACACTTCATTAGAAATGATTAGAATCAGGGAAATTATATAGCCAATCCAACCTAAAACTAATACAGTCAAAATAGTATATGAGATTATAGCTAGGCAATAGACAAACAAATATGAAATTAATTAATTAAAGGCAGTCACAATTTACAATTCCACAAATAAATAAATAAAGCTATCCTTTTTCGATGCCAATAATAATTAAATCTATCTATTTATTTATTTATTTATTGAAACAAAAACAACGGCCCAAGGACCTATTACAGTTTTGTTGGTGTAAAATTAATAAAAGAGCAATTTGAGCATTTTTACATATAAGATAAATATTAAGGTTAAATACAAAATTAAAATATAGCAGTTAAATGGTATAATAAGAAACAAATATTCTAAAATTAAAACATTTTAGTAAGGAGATAAAATAAGATAAGCAAAAGGAATAGACTGAGTAGGCTACATTAAATTATAAGTATAAGTTACAAATACAATATCAAATAATTCATAATAACAGATACAGTAACATAACAAACAATGAAAATAATGGATCTGAAATAAGAAAACCAAAAGTTATATATCAGAAAAGAGGTCATAAAGAGTTGGAAAATTTAATAAACAAAGAGTATGAAACTCACTGAAGGGAATATCAAACCTATCTATAACATAAAGGTTACAAACCTTCATAGAGTAAACAATGGGATCATGAAGAATAAGATTATTTCTTGAAAAGGGATTATCAAAGATTAAGGGGAATCTGGTATGATGAAATTGTGTAGAGTGAGGAGTAATAGAGTTTTTAAGGCTATCACAATCAATATTAGAATTGACCAGATTGTATAATAGATTCAATGAAAATAAGGTACGTTTATGTTCAAGGGTAGTAATTTATAAAGTACACATAACTCTTGATAAGACAGACAGATAGTGTTAAGTTTAAATTTACGAGAAAGAAAAAGTAAAAACAAGTATTGCACAAGTTCAAGTTTCCATTTGTCAGATTTAGAGCAGTGCTGTAAAAGCGGGGAGCAATACTCCAAAACAGGTCTAATTAAAGTGATATATATTTGTATAATAAGTTTACAATTATAGATACCCACACATAACTTTTTAAGATAAACCAGAAGCCTAGAAGATTTAAGTGTAATATTATTGATATGTTCAGAAACAGTGAGATATGCAGTTAAAGTAAAACCTAAATCCTTTATAGTTAAAGTATTGGTTAGAATTTGGTTGCCAAGTGTATAGTTGAAAATAAAAGAAGTTTTATTATTAGAATAAGAGATTTTATTGCATTTGTTATAGTTAATAAAAAGAGCCCACTTAGTACACCAAGACATAAAAATAGATAAATCATTTTGAAGTAGGGGCTATCAGTCACAGATTTGACCATTGAATAAATTGTACAGTCATCAGCATATAAAAGAACATTAGTATTTAAATAATCAGGAAGATCATTGATATATAAATTGAAAAGGAGTGGCCCAATGATAGAGCCTTGTATTATATCGGAGAGAACACTAGATTGGTATGAATAAGTATTACAAATTTTTACGATCTGAATTCTATTAGATAAATAACTCCCGATAAATCTCAAAGCACTAGATGATATATTATAAGATTTAATTTATAGATTAGCAGATCATGATTAACGCTGTCAAAAGCTTTTGAGAAATCAACGTAGACAGCATCAACTTGAAAACCCATAGATAAATGGGAAGAAAGATACTGTATAAATATTGATAAATTAGTAAGAGTAGATCAACCTTTAAGGAATCCATGTTGGTGAATAGAGAGGTCAGGTTTAATAATAGGGTATATTTTATCATAGAATAGAGATTCAATAACTTTAGACATAGTAGGTAGATTAGAAATAGGTCGGTAGTTTTTGCTAAGTAGATTAGAGTCTTTTTTATGTTTAGAGGTGATAACAGATGTTTTGAGACAATCAGGAAACATACCAGAAGAAAAAGATTGATTAATTATGAGGAGCAAAGTAGTATCTATTGTAGAAATAATTCTCTTAAGTATTGCCATCACTAGATGTACCACAACTATCTTTTAAACCACATATAGCCCTATTTAGATCAAAAATATCAATAGTAATATGATTATCAGCAGGGCTAAGAAAGTCAAGAACATCAGGTTTAAGTAAGAATGTGAATTATAATTGCTAACAAAAAATCTTTGAAATTGATCTGCAATAGATTGATCATCATCAAGAGGCATTATCATAAATCATAGAGTAAGGAACAAGATCTTTAGCGCTAGTATTAGAAAATTTAATGAAGTTCCAGATAGAATTGTTATTACCAGAGTGACTATGTATAACTAATTGTTCAAAATAATATTTTTTTAGTGAATTTAAGAAGTAAAGAAAAATAAGTACGAGTTTCTTTAAAAAGGGTATATGAAAACTCAGAATGGGAATCTAAATAGATCCTGTGAGCTACCTTTTTATAATATAATATTTTACTAAGCTCAGGATTAGTCCATGGAAAAAGTTTGGTTGACTTATTATTAATACAGATCTTAGGAGTGGAGAGAATAATATTATGATTAAGGATAGAGAGAAACTTTTTTAAATGCGAAATTAGTATCAAGTTATATAATTCATGATCCCAATTAATAGTTAGCAATAGGGAATTTAAATGTTCAATATTAGGTTTTTTTTTGTAATTATAAATAAATTGAGTATCAACTGAGTATGGATTAGAGGTATTATAATAGGGTTTATTTCATAAATAGAATAATTACAAAGAAAGAAGTAAAACTATGAAAATAATATTTAGTCAAGCCCATGAAGGATATAGACCAAATTTACAAATTTTAATTTGAATAATCTAAAGTTAAATTTTAGTAATTAAATTAAAGAGTGATTTATTAAGCGTTAAGTAGTCTTGACAATGTCGGAATGGCAGATTTGCTAAATCTGTTCGTGCGAATGAAAGGAATAAAAGATTGATTTGAGGGTCTTGTACTTCTACCAGATATTTGAAATCGGGTGTGGGGAGATAAATTTGGATATTGTTTAAAAAAGGTAGGAGCAAATTTGCATGCTAGTTCATGTCTACGATGTTTTAAGTCCTTAAGACCAAGCAATTCAAGTGCTTGTTTATAATCTATGTAAGATGGACCTAATATGATTCTCAGGGCTAAGTTAAAGCCAAGAATAGGAGATTAGTGGTCAGAGCAGAAAATATCACCCAAATCAACATCAATATCAAACTTTGCAAAAATTAATTCCAAATAATTATCATTTCTTGATGGAAATAATTGAAATTGCTTGAGACAAAAAGATAACATGATATTTAGGAAATATAATGTAGGATCATCAGAAATACCTTTATGAAAGTTATAAAGGGGAAGATTAACATCACCCGGTATAATAACATTATCATCAGATTTAAACCCAAGAAAAAATTTGGATAAATCAGAGAATGATAAATCAATCAGTTGTATATTGACTAGATGTAAATAAATTAGAATGAAATAATATTTTAAATGTATAATTTTAAAAGTTCAATACATAGCATTTCTAAGTTTTTTGAGGTGTATATATGATTAGTTTCATATTCTGGTTTAACCAGAATAGCCATGCCACCACCACATAATTGTCTATCTCTACGATACACCACACAATCACCAGCCAAAAGAGCATCAGTCATATCATTGGACAGCCAACTTTCTGTAATAAAATAAATGGAATAAAAACCCAATAACAATGATTCACGTAGGGCATTCAAATTCTTTAAAATACTCCTAGCATTTTGATAATAAGAATAAAAAGTAGTTTTATTGGTGTTTAAGGGTTTGATATTGGCAACAGGAACTGGATGATGAAATGCTGGAGTAGAAGGCAATTGCTATTGGTCAAAAATATCAGGTGCAGTGCCGGATTTAGACTTGATAAGGGCCCGTCAGCGCATGCTCGAGTGTAGCGGAGCAACACAGGGGAATCCCCGTGTTTATAGTAAAAGAAATTATATACTTTAAACGTTCCATTTCTATTATAAAATAATAATGAAATAATTTTAAAAATTACCGGTAATACTAATCCCGGTAAATCGGTTATCGGTAATGCAAACCCTAGGCACAATAGCGCTTTGTTCTTTGAAAAGATGCGCTAAAAAAAATTGGGTGAAGAGTATGGGACGTCCTAGACGTGCGGCATTGAGACAAATAATGCTGCAGTATACAGTATATTTAAGTATATATATATATATGACAATTGCTCACTCGGACAATTTTTTTTGGGAGCCCACAAGAAAGTGAGGGCCCTAAGCTATAGCTTGTTTAGCTTATACGTAAATCCTGCACTGATCAGGTGTTGCAAGAGGTTGAGTAGACGAATCTATAGAATAATTTGAAGTAATGGAGGTAGAGTCATTTTCTTTAATAATCAAAATTTTCTGGATAGAATTAGTAATCAATTATATCTATAAGTATCATTTCTAATTTTCACAGTATATAAATGAAACTTCATCGGCTTACCAAGGTTTCCAAAAGCAGTCCTGAGCTTGTGTGCGCATATAAAAACATACTTAGGTAGATGTGGTTTCAAAGACAAGGGAGAACCTTTAAATTTAATGGATTGTTTAAAAATATTATCTCTATGAATTTTAGAGATAAATTTAATAAGTATAGGTCGATTACGACCAGATAAATATTTACCCAGTATAAATGAATCAGCAATAATGTCAAATTTAAAGTGATCAAATGATCCAATTGCCGAAGAAATATCATTAATAACATTACAAGTTAAAGAATCAATAACTCCAAATAACAAAAGATTGTTCTCTCTAGCTGTGACGTCAAGTTGTGCAATCTGATCATCAAGATATAAAACCTGATCCTGGATATCCAAAGCTATAGATGTCAACTGTTTATTGGTAGATTCAATATTAACAATATAATGTATCTACTTTTAGTGAGACAGTATTTAACTGTTCAGCGATAATATTTTGTTTATCTATGATTTGCTGTTGAAGCCCACCAATAGTATCAACTTTAATTGACATAGCTTCCACAATCTCGATCCTCTGAAGTAAGAGATCAAAAGTATCTTGAGAAACAATAATAGGAGGGCCTGGATTGCTCTCCACATCGCCGGAAAGATGTAAAAGAAATGCCAACCAAATTAAAGATCTTAGAGATAAAGAAGTAGACATCATAGTATAAAATTTTTTATGAAAAAAATGTTTATATCATTGTCGTTTAGGAATAGAACGATTTAAATGAACAGAGCCGCAAAAATGAGTATGTAGTGAAGTAGCCTGTGCTAAAAACGAAGCATAATCAGATTCATTATTACTACAGCCAGGCATATATAAATTATGATCACAATTATAAGATGATGAATAATAAATAAAAAATAAATCAATTGTAACAGATATTGATATCAACAGGATAATAGATCTGAGCCACATTTTAGCAAGGCACATGGTGAACGTTATTGCAATGTGTCAAAATCTCCACGCGTAAATCTGAATTATTGGAATGCAATAATCAGGATGAAAAATGTTATATTCTGACACAATAAAGAATATCAAGTCAGTTCAATCGATGATAAACACAGCAATAAAATGATATATGAGAAAAAAATTAAGGATAAGAACCGCTTAACAGCAAGGCACAGACTGAACGTTATAAGCCATAGAGCTCAAACAATTACACGTAAATTTGAGATGAAAAATAAGACATCACTGTTTATTCAAAGTGAAAACAGTCAAGTATTTTAGTAGAATCAATCCAAAAATGCAGAAGACTCATATGTAAGAGGATTATAAAACATCAATCATTAGAATGGATAATATATAACAGGAATTTGCGTGAAACCGTATGAGAACAAATACTTTAGTCAAAAGCAAATAAAATGAAGACTGATTGAATCCCTAAAAATCTGCAACAATTGGGACATCCAGTAAATCAAATCGGTGCACAGCATAGAAGTAATACAAATCAAACTTCAGTAACCATCACCAAACATAAATCCATGAAAATATATAGGAAATATATAGAAAAAAAAAATATCAAAATGGATCAGAGAACGTAAAATTAGTCAGCCATCATAGCAGAGCGCCACCTATTTTTTTCATCTGTAGTCATAGAATCATAGAAAAACTCTAATGATTGAAAAATTAATCCATATAGATATTTGGTTGCGACTATGACTATATATCAGGTATAATTAAATAAATATTAAATCTCATAAGTTCTGAGAATAAATATTATAATAAAAGTTTAAATGGAATTTGTTTAAGGCCTATTGTATAAATCTGGCCTTATAGTTTACATAAATAAATGTTAAAATTCCAGACTTATGATATACGGTATAATAACAGTAGAAATATTAAATACTGCCAACATTTATATACTGTATATCCATTTATATTTATATTTATGGATCATTTAATGATTAATGTAAAATTGGTAGAATATAATGGGGAACAGAGAATTAAAAATAAAAGAAACTTTATTCCATTTTTGGATCGGAATAATGTGCCATTAGTTGGGAGTGTAGTTTTTAAGAATTTTATAGAGCCTATGGATGGAGCATGAGCTGATGTAAGAGAGCAAATACGGATGAAGAGAATAATAAAAAAAAAGAATTAGAGGAATTGTATGAAAAGGTTAAATGGATATTGCAATGTAATTTAAAGCAAGAGGAGATAATAATGGCTAAGTATAGGATAGAGTACTTAGAGAAGGTATATAATACTTTTTTTGTTAAATAAATTAAATAATAATGAGTATGTCACAACATATACTTTGAAGTGGATGGTGATTAACTGGTTAAAAAAGAGAAGAGAGTTTAGTAAACATTGAGGTAATTGAAATGGATGGAAGAATAATTGTTAAAAGTAACTATGAAATTGTAATAAAGTCACAGAGAGTGTATTCTGATGAAATACAAGGAAGGTTTGAAAGGAAAAGTGACATAAGAAAATTTAGGGAATGGAAAGAAAAGAGAGTAAATATAGATTTTTTTGTGACAGAAAATTAGGAAAGGGAAGATATCTATATATTAATACGTGAAGGGAAAACTTTGGATCCCTTTTTAGGTATATTGCGTGCACGGAGGAGTGTGAGATTTGGCAGAGTTATAGTTTATATGGAGTGAGAGTGCAATGGGCTAAAATCTAGATATAAAATTAAAACATTCATTGTTTAGCGTTGTGGCTGCTTTTTACAAAGAAGTGGTGGCTTTTTACAAAGGGTTTTCAGTGTTTAGCGTTGTGGCGGCTTTTTACAAAGGAGTGGCGGCTTTAATTTTATTGGTCGAATTTCGACCAACACTGGATTACTAGCTGTAATTAATGACTCTAATTTTACCATGCAAAAGCTTCAAATGGCAATTAAAACTTTAAATGGTAAGTCATCGCCAGGTCCAGATAACATCACAGAAGGTTTTTATATTTTTACATCAGAAAAAGTAAAAGAACTAATATTAAGTTATTTCAACTTGTTGATTGATGGAAAATTTGATGATGAGGGATTAAAAAATGATAATCAAGTATATATTAGGATGATACACAAGAGCAGCAAAGAAGTAAAGTATATAACAAGAAAGGGCACTTATAGACCTATCGCTTTGATAAATAATGATCTAAAATTATTGCAGAAGATGTTACTTGAGAGGTTGACAGAGGGTGTAAATAGAGTTTTGACTAGGTCAATTTATTGGATAAGGAATAGGAGTATACAAGAAGCAATTTTAAAATATCGTTGGGCTTTTTTTTATGAATGACAAGAAAGATAGAAAGAAAAAACAATGTTACGAATAGATATGCAGGGAGCATTTAACAATGTTAATTTAGAGTACATACAATATGTAATTTACAAATATTTGGGGCAAAATAGACTCACAAGGCTTGTCATGAAAATATTCAAAAAGAAGGTTATAGCTTTTTTAAATAATAGAATACATGTGGATTTTGAAGTTTTTCAGCAGTTGCTATTGCAGGGATCGGCAATGTTGTCATTGTTGTACTCCTTATATATGGTGGTTTTGGTAAAAATGATAGAAGCTATTGAGGGAATAAGATTATTGGGAAAAATGGATGTGATTAAAGTTGTGACATGTATAGATGATGTCTCTGTTTTTGTGGGATCATATGTGGAGGTTGGGAAGGGATTACAAAAGGTTCACTGTAATAACTAGATCAATCGTGAATTTGTCAAAATCATACCTATATGACATTAAGGGGAAAAAACTATTGAATTATGGGAATTTACAGGGTAAGCATGGAAAAATATTGGCGAATTTTTTTCCTCATTGATAGCTATAAAATTATTCAGAAAAGATTAATGGAAAATAACTTGATTGAATATAAACAGATTTTGGATAAACTTGGAAAGGCAGTTGCTGAATGGATGGAAAGAGTAAAATTAATTAACACTATAGTCATACCAAAGATGGTTTTTTTTATTTGCCATTCTGTGCATTGACTGGAAAATTTATTGGAAAAGTCAGTAAAATGATGAGATTGCATATATGGTAAGTTTAAAATTTTGGGGATAAAGAAGACATGCTATCCTGTAAACAAAGGGGGGGGGGGGGATTAGTAAATGTGAAGTTGCTGAATGAAGTAATATTGTTAGGATGTATATAGCAGAGTGAAAAAATGAAGGTTCTATTTAAAGTCAAATCAGTTATGGAAGATTCATTGATGAAAAAGGTATTCTGTACATATGAATATGTACAGAATAAAATAGGGGAAGATAAAGCATTAAATTTGAAATTATGAAGAAATATTAGTTTAAATGCTAATGAAAGTTTTGTTTTGTATAAAAGAAGGGATGTCAATTTAAAAATTGTTAAAACAATGAGGATGAAAGGCAACTTGGTGAATTTTACAATCAAATTCATATTAGACAAAAACTGTGTAATATAAACCTATTAAGGGAGAATGAAATTTTTTTTTGTGAAGGAGACAATGAAACTGTGGAGCACTTATTTAAGAAATGTTCAGTGGTGAAAAAAGAATTGGAGTGGATAATGGACAGCATGAAAATTAATTTTGGAAAGGATAGGAGTTTGAACTTAAGGCAGTTTTTTAAAGGTCTGCCATTTAATGAGAAGAAGTGTTTCATTGTAGTACTGTATGAAATATGGGTTACCAGGTGCAGTGTGATTTTTGGAGGCCAGAGCAAAAGGATGTTGATCAAAGTAGTGGTGGAGAAGATGCATGAAACGTATAAGACTGATTTATTTGCATTGGAGGAAGATACAGTATGTGTCATTTGCTGTGGAAGAAGGAAATAATGGGACATTAATTAAATATGGATTTTTAATTCTTGTAAGTAAGTAACAATTCCCTGAAATATGTTATTTTTTTTTTTTGGTCTTTATTGATGAAGGGGTATTTTTTTGTGTGAACAAATTAAAATAATTTTTTGTTTTGATTAATATGTAATAGTATTTGGCGAAATGTAATAGCCTAATTGCTATATGATTCCTAGGATTTTTTTTTTCTTGTTTTGATTACAAGGAGGAGTGTAATTCAGATAATAAATTTATGGGGCGATTTTACTTTTGTGTTCCNCTGAGATTCAAAATGGCCACCAACACC
>PXIH01S0000741.1:5491-16611 GCA_003024985.2 Euperipatoides rowelli
TTTTTTGATATTTCATGTAAAATATTTTCAGCTGATTTGTCTTCGGCATAAAATCCAAAAGATGTTGAAAAGATTTTTGTGAATGTGGAAGTTCAAATTGAATCGTTTTATTCTCTTCTTTTTTATTCACATTTAAATATTTCATTAAGACTTGATTGTAAAGCTGCATTTTCTCAAAGATGGGTAATGATGTGGAATTTAAAATAGTTGACATTTCCTTATTTAAAGATGATGTTATCGGCAATGATGAGGGTGGTATACCCATAGGTTCACGAGGAGGTTTCATCACACGTTGTAATTAATTTACTTTAATGAGATACATTTTTTCCATTATCTACCAGCAATTAGACTGATGAAAACTGGAATAAGACTGTCTAAAAGTCCTGGAAGAAATCCACCTTGTTGTAAGAATATTAGCTTTTTAGTTTTGAGTGGTACTTTTTTCTGAGTTAGTAGAAGTAAAATATTTTTATGTCTTTGTAAACATTTCAGTTTTTGTGGTGATAATTTTATATTTCATCGAATAGCATTCAATGCGATTTCACTAATGATTTTTATTAACTCCAATGGAGTGGTTTCAATCAATCGTTTCTGTTGTCTACCTTTCATATGACTAAGTAATTTTAAATACTGCCCTAGTTTTTACTGATCCATTTCTTACAGATATAAATGATCGGGGTTTCTCTTGGAAGTACTCCTGACTGAAGTTGAAAGATTTCTGATGTTGTTGGGGCAAGATTGATAATTAAATACCCAAACATTTTTGAAGTCGCATCCTCATATGAATCTTTAACGTATTGAATATCACCAGGTCGGATTTGTGAGGCAAAGGTTAAAATTTGTTTTTTTATCATGAGGATTTTTAAATAAAATGATATAGTGGGAATTTAAACTAATGGTTTTAAATCTTTAAGGTAAAGATTTTGTGTGATAAGGATAATACTTAGATTTCTATGATGACTTCTACTTGTAAATAGTGTAGTAATACGACTATCTTTGCTACAACAATCCAGTAAATCATCAAGTATGATCAGATGATGTTCAGGAAACCAATCACTATTACTTATTAATTGTTCAGGAATTTCTTGAATAATTTTTTTTTGGATGACTTAATTTATCGTAAAGAGGTAGAGTTTGTGTATAACAAATAATTTTTTTTGGTGGAGGAACAATACATTTCGTTAAAATAAGTTTCTTGATAAAAAAGGTTTTCCCACTTCCTGTACTCCAACTCATTAAAAGGAGAACGGATGATGAAAATAATTCATGCTGATAGTTTGATAAACTTCACTGAAATGAAATAAAAAATTACAATACTGAAAAAAAAAGATTAAACATAGCCTTTATTTAATAAACACATAACATTTTTAGACAAATTGAATACTCTTTTAAGGAAAATGTGATGGTCCTAAAAAGGACCATTGGGGTTTTGTGTAGTTCTTAAAAAGAACTGAGGTTTTTTCAATCTTCACCAGTACAAGATATGATGTTTGTAGAGATTCAAACAGGAACTCAGTTTAACAGGAACTCACCTTTAGAGGAACTAAACTTAACAAGAATTCAGTTTAACAGGAACTCAGCTAAAGAAGCGAGATTAAATTTTTTTTCATTTCCTCCCAAAGTGGTGAAATAATATGAATCAAAACTTCTATATAAAAATCAACCAAATCAATAAAATTTATTAATTTATATACCTCAATCTGTATAACTTTTTAAATAATGAATTCATATAAAACTTTTGATAGAAAAAAAATGCTAGAGACTACTAGCTATGTATAAGTGATTAACTTTGTAGTGTATTAAAATATTACTATAGAAAATAGGATACCATCATAGTATTGTATACCAATGAAATAAAAAAAATATTGCAGACAATAAAAGTTAATGACTGTTAACTTTGATTAAGTGGAATAAAGTTAATGACTGTTAACTTTAATTAAGTGGAATAAAGTTAATGACTGTTAACTTTGATTAAGTGGAATAAAGTTAATGACTGTTAACTTTGTAATGTATAAAAAAAGTTAATAACTGTTAACTTTCATTAAGTGGAATTAAAATAATGTCTAACTCAAATTTTTGAAAATTATTCTTTTGGTAGAAAACAATAAGAATTTGGACTATTACATTAAAAAAATTAATCAAGAATCTTTCATGATTCTTATAAAAAAGTTTGCTTATAAAAAAGTTTGCAATACTAGAACTTGTATTATTTAAAAAAATTTTATAAAGGAAAAAAAGAATAAAGAAAAAAATCATGAAACAGATTTCATCGGATTTTTAAGACGTAAGCTGTAATGTCCATAACTGAGATACATAATACTGTCCTCTATAATATATTTCTTGTCTAGAGGACAAAGAGCTTTCTTGGAATTTTTATAAGTGAAGAGCTCATGTCTATCCAATTTTATAGTTACTAACTACATTTTGGTAGTTGACTACACCATCGGATAGACAATCACAAATCTTCAAAGGTAAATTTATTTTTAATTACACATTTTGTAATGCCTTTAATTCTTTTAGTAATAGTGTCTGCTACTTTATTCATACATCTTACTCCTCAATCTGATGAATTCTGTCATGATTTTTCCTTTATTCTCATCCTTCATAAGACCAAGTACTAAACGATTCAATCCAGGGGTAATGTTGTACAGATTATTTACTGAATAATTTGAAGTATCAAAGAGTTTACTAAATCCAGGATCAGTCATATCATGATACACATCCTTTGTATGTATTTGTTACTGAAAGGAGTCCGTATCATGATAGATGACCTTTAGTTTCCTTCGATACTTAGGTACCATCACGTTGCAATGGAAATCATAGACTTTGAATTTACTCACGTCTAAGATTGCCATTCCAATGTAAATGGGTTTATCAAAAATAATTATTTTTCTATAAAGATGTACAGCAGCCAGAGTTTCGGCAAAAATAGTTGATTTAAAGCTGGCTTTAGAAATTTGTTTTCTAAGGCTCTCTCATGACCCAAGACTATATTTTGGTGGTTATGTACGGATTAAATCGTCTTGCCAAAGACAGAGTTATTCATTAATTTGAATAAATCCCCTCCGGAATTATCTGTGGCATCCTGTCTTAATTTGGTGTGTAGATCTATATAAGATTTCAACAAGGGTCATTGGGAGAAGCAAACACATCAATGTATTTTATTAAGTACAAGACCAAGCTTTAAATACAACTGTAGAGTTCTATTATGTACTACATACTTCCTCTTAGGATTCAGTGTAGTTAACAATTTTTTAACTCTATATGATCTATAGTGTCTACCTAAATAGGATGATACCCAGTTTTTATTCCCTAGTTTGCTAAATGGAGCTAGTGGGAACTCATTATGAAGATATGAAGCTCATCTGGGTAATCTAAGTCTGCTTCTAAGATGTAGCCTATATCTACATCTTTAGGATGATTTAAAAAATCAAGAGTAGTAATCTCACCATCAGTCACCCAGGTAATTATTAATAGGGAGGGATGGGCCATCGACCAGCCATACAAGTTATTTATATCAAAATATAATAAATAACTTATATCCTGGTCCTTATCATAGTCGGGCATGTAATGGTTGTTTGACTTTGTGTAGTGGTGAGACACTTGGGATATGCCACCACATATCCCACGTTTGATGAACATGATCATGTCATACTATTGTAATAATTGCAACTCAACTTTAGTATACTTTAACATATCATACTACTCCAAGATAATCCTGGAGAGATAAAGAAGTGTGCGGTGTCAAGCTTCTAATGCTTTTTGCAGGAAAGTCGAAACTGCTAGAAAATGTCTGCTAAAATTAAAACATCACATTTTAAATACAAATCATTATAATCACCTAATGTCTGTAGATGAAATTTATCCCAGACATGGTGTGCATGATAATATTCTGTATCTGAAATGTGCACATCAGATAAATCTGAATAAAATTTATTTTGAAGTGGTAACTGCCATTCCAGATAGCGATCTATATGGTCGATATACTGGTATGGAAAAACTCCATTTCTTAAAATAAGACTATGTGTAGCCTTGTCAAGAGAAATTTCATTTTGTGATGTTGAATTGTTCCGACGCTAAGCTAGCTAAGCTGGAAGGTAGAAACCAGTAACTTTCCAAGAATCACATAATGACTTTTTTACCATCATCACACACTACTTCTTTACTTAGTGAAATATAAGCCTCCTCTGTTTGAGGGATCATGTATAGTTCTCCAGCATACTTGGGTAATGTTAGATTTAATGAAAAGATGGCATCATATTTGAAATAGATGTGGAAAATGATGGGAATGAATTTTGGTTGTTTATATCGGAGGTTGCAAGTATTACAAAGGGGGCCCCGATACTTCCCTGAGATATGATCATGATCTCTAACTTTATTATTTGTTGTTAGATTAAACTCATGTTGGCATAGGTAACAATGAGTGGCATATGTACGATTGTTTTCATATATTCAAAGTATTAGCATCTTTATAGAGATTATCAATAAAATGATCATGTGCATCTTTACCCCTGTATTGAACTAATTTTTCTTTAAATCTAGGATCTTTTTCAAATTAATATAGTAAGCGTAAGATGTAGGGATATGTTTGTAGAGAATATTGGGGTCAGTGGATTTCTCAAGCAGGCATTCGAAATCTGCGTAAATAACAAAGGTAACCTTATGGCAATGTTTATATTCTTTAAATTTAAGTATATTATGTTCATCATTTGGGAGCACTATACACACAGTTTTATTTTTTAAACAATAAAGTTGATGTTTATCCAATAAATCTTGATGCCCATAGTATCCCAAACAATTATGGCAAAAAAACTATGTAAATGATTTTTAGTGACTTGGGATTTCAAAAGCCTGGTTAAGCCTTTGATACAAACAAAATGTGAAGTCAAATCAATTCTAATGAACAATATATCCACAGACCTAGGATAAACAATTTCAGGATTCACATACAGTGGAAATAATTTTTTGTCTCATTAACATTGATAACATCGACAGAAATTAAATTTTGCTTTTCAAATTTAGGTATATCTGTCAATGCTACTGGGAAAATAACATCTTTAAATTTTAAATCTCCGAAATGACGTTCATAGTGGGATAAACGATGAGGATTACAGGAATATTTATATGATGGAGTTTTGCTAACATACACCAAGCAAAACATTTCTCATCATCTGGTTTTTTTATATTAATGCATGCCATCTTTTTCTTAATATACTGTGGTAAATCAATATAGGATGAACATTTTAAAATATCACACATGTTCAAACATAACTCAAGAAATAAGATCGACAATAACACCCAACCTGAACCTTTGTGGGTGAGATCAATGATCTCTTTCAAGAAAGATGTGAACAAGGACTCTAATATCTTATGTAAATATATACCCCTAGTTATTAAAATATTTTTAGTTTTAAATACAAATNTNCGGGTATCCTCACCTCTTTTGAATATACAATGTAATTTTAAATTGACCTTAAGAGCATCATGATTATTTAAAATTTGAATGATTTTGCTCTTAAGGCAATATTTAGTTTTTTTCAGAAATTTTTTTACGTCTTTAACCTCATTTGGCGGAGGGAGCCTCCAAGTCTGCAGGTGACAATGGAAGGCCGTCTCTACTTAGAAGGGCTTGGCTCCACTATCATCATTTGAATCATTCGACTCTAGTGACTCATCATCGAATTCAATATCAGAATTATTTGATGGTATATTTTTAACTTCATCCTCGTCGATCAAACCATCATCATTATCAGAATCATAAATATTAACATGGGAAGGAGGTACACCACTATGATTTGGGGAATAAGAACATGAAGGACCGGGTTGTGGTGAAAAATCTTTCGGTCGAGTACCCCCTACCTGATGGGGAGGAGATACCGGAGATGGTGAAATATCTGATGAACCTTTTACCATCTGTGATATATCTGAGTCATCAGTTAGGCCATAGTCGACCAAAGGCTTTTTCACTATGGGTGAATCTAGTGATGTATCCCTGAGATGTTAAATTTATAACACAAATCATACTAATAGTAGACCTAACACTAGGTCCAATATTAGAATTTGATGAAAAAACAGTACTGTGTGAAGGAGGGGGGTACAGGACTATCATCGGATTGAGGCAAAAATGACTTCAGTCGATCATCCCTAGCTGATGGGGAGGAGATACCGGAGATGCTGGAAGATCCGATGAATCTTCTAACATTTGCTATATGTCCGAGTCATTCATTAGGGAATAATCAACCAATGGTTTTTTCACCATGGGTGAATCAAGTGGTGTACCCCCGCCCTTACACTTTAAATAGGTGCTGACTTTGTAGTGCAAGTCTTAACATTACACTTTAAAATATTAGCCTCAACACTAGGCTTTAAAATATTAACCGGTGGTGGATTAACATTAGGTAATATAATATATCTTATTAATTTATTTGACTTTGTAATAGTTGATGGTTATGCATTAGGAATAGATTTAAGTTGTGGTGTTGGTGGTATTCTAGCCACTACAATAGACGATTGAACAAAATTTTCAACAGTAGGTTTAATACTAGGATATAAAACTTTAATATCTGATGGAATACTAGATCTTGTAATAACTGGTGGAATAAACTTTTTAACAGTAGGCTTTAAAATTGGTATAATATGAGTCTGTGTAACTTTAGGCCTTAAAAATTTTTAATTTGGTTTTCAAAACCGGGGAGTGGGGATAAAGTTTTGTATGAATTTATTTGTGAAAAAGTATTAGATGTTGGTATAGAATTAATAAATTTTACCTTATTCAATCGATTTTCAGCATGGGCCGATCCATGTTTCTTTCAATCACTAAAGGAGATGTTTCTTCTAAGCTAGACTGTTAAAAGCTGAATGAAGTTGCTGCTTTGAAGCTTTGTTCCCATGAAATTTGCTAGCTGTAGATGATATGTCAAAGCTGGACTGCTTTTGCCTCTGTGAAATCAGCTAGCCGGAGATGCTATGTCAAAGCTGGATCGATTAACTTTTTGTCCCCGGTAAAATCAGCTAACTGGAAATGTCAAAGCTGGCTGGTTGGTTACAAAATAGTGTATTAAAATCTGGACTATAAAAAATCTGGATTGGCAAAACTGGCTTTTTTATAATAATTTGAAAAAAAAACTCTCAATGGTATGATACTTGATGTGCTCTTAATGAAACTTCAAGGATTAATGATTTTAAGGCTTTTGGGGGTTCTCTGATGTGAATCTGAGATTTTTGCGTGACAATCAAGAGCATAATCGACTTGGCTATATCCTAAGATATTTGAATCTACAATAATTCTCAAGGTATGGTTGATTATTTTTTTCTATTGTCATAATATAATTAAGACAGTGATTTTTTAATGTATTCAACATATTATGTAATATACGTTTGAAAATAAAACATCTTTTAATAACTTTCAAGTTAGAATTTATGATTTGAATTGTCTTTTGCTGATATTTTTAAAATAAAGTGTAGCCTAACTTCTAAACCTTCTATTGATAATCGCTAAAGATAATGTCGTAATGACTTCATGGTTCTGCTAAAGTACAATCTTTAAAAGATTAGAGATTAGATAGAGTGTGTGGATTAACATGACATCTAGGTTTATCTATTTGAAATATAGATAAGATGATGATGAAGTCTAAATTGTATTGAAGGATATAACATGTTATTTTTAATATTCTTTTAGTATTAATATTAAAATAAAATAGATATCGTATATTGTTTACGTTCAATTTCATTAGAAATATTGATTTGTAAATATTGAATAAACGCCCCGAGCTACATTTTTTATTACGATCTCATTTATGAAAGTTATTTTATTTTTTCCTTTTCAAATCACTTTTTAAACATCATTAAAAACTGCATTATATAATGATTAGAAATTGTATTAAATGTATACAACAGTTGGTACTGTAAGTGCATAAGTGATATATCAATAAGTGGCTAGAATGTTGAAAAGGTAAAATGAGTGGGCCATAAGGGTGACTAAGCTGTGTGCCTGCAAGGCTATGATTGTAAATGTCCGTGCTTTGGAATGGTGTTCAAAAGCATGGTTGCTTGACAATATAGCGGGTGAGTTGGGGGGTGGGGATAACCATTCAATTTGCGTGGAATGTTTACCTCCAAAGTCAGGTGCTTGAGGCCCACTCATTTACCTTTTCTCAATCTAATCGATGAGATATATCTATTATGACATTCTCGTTTTAGTATTTTTATATGGACCGGAAGTGATGAGATGTCCTATGATTGTGAACTTTAAATATTTGTAAATAAACTGTATAGACTAAATTAAAAAAAAAAAAAAAATACGTGTTTTACATACTGACTTTACGTATTTATTTGAGCGTTAATGACGACGTATGAAGCTGATAATTTACAGGTATGATGTCATACACATCTCCTATGATCGTCCCAAATATTAATGACGTGTGACATCATGGCAGTGTGGTAAAAATCGACTAAAAGTTAAGTCTTTTGAGAATTAATTTGCATATCTTAATGATGATGTATCGAGCTGAAAATTTACAGGCATGATGTCATACAGGTCTCTTATGATCATGACAAATATTGAGGTCCTGTGATGTCATGGGTGGGTGTGGCACTGTGGTAAAAAATCGAAAAATTTCTGATTCATGAAAAGTATACTGGAACGAGAATGGGAATAAGAATGAGAACAAGAACTCAAAAAATTCGAAGTGGGTGGGGCATCTATCCCATCATGCATCATAATGAGAGTGAGAACGACAACAGGAATGAGAACAGGAACAAGAACTTGAAAAATTAGAAGTGGGTGGGCCATTTATCCCATCATGCATCATAATGAAAGTGAGAATGAGAATGGTAATGAGAACAGGAACAAGAATGGGAGTGAGAATGAGAATGAGATGTCCCATCATGCATCATATGACATCATAGGACCACATATAGGCATAAAAATGAGAACAAGAGTGATAATGAGAACAAGAACAATAATGAGTGAGATATACATCATGCATCATGTGATGTCATATGCCCATATTTGGGCATAAATACAGCCTAAACCTACAAAAAAACACAAACAGGAAGTCAGCCATCTTGGATTTTCAAACTAAAAAATTCGGCCACCATCTTGAAAAGACCCGGATTGTTTTCGAAAGCACACTTTCTATCGACTAATGTCTAACCTTTTCTACCTCACTCTCACATTATTCTCAATAAGGAAAAAAATAAAAAAAAACATTCAACATGTGTCTATCATCATAAAAATCATTTTAAAATATTAAAATGGTTCAAATCAAATCCAATTTTAAATATTTCTCAATGGATTTTAACGAATATTTGTTCTTTTTACTCTACTCTTTATTTTATTTTCTAAGAGTATTTTAAATAAAACATTTTTATGCACTAAAAAATGCTTAAAAACAAGTTATCTAATAAAGATTTATGAAATTATATTTTTATTTTATTATAAAATATNTATGAAATTATATTTTTATTTTATTATAAAATATAAATAAAAAATGGAAAGAAAAAAAATGTAATCAAGCAAAATGAAAACTCACAAAGACGATAATCTTTTTTTTTTTAAATTACGGTAAGGTAAACATGACGAGCGGTTAAAAATTGAAATCTGTTATTCCTCTTTTATGTTTCGTAGCAGCCTTTTTTTTGGTGTTTACAGTCCTAACCTTACCACAACCCTGAACCCTAACTCCAACTACGTATTAAACCCACTTTTTGATGATGAAGGGGTGAAATAATCCATTTTTGATCGATTTTGATAATTTTGATAACTTCTGAAAAATCTACCGTAATGACAAAAATATATGCACAGATGTTAAAAACACGGTAAAAGTTTCAATCGTTAACCGCTTCTGTAAACATGACTCATTTTTAGTAGACATTTGTTTAAATAAATTAAACAAAAAGGACAGCTGCAGGTAAGAACTCTGCCTCTAAAAGATTTCTGGAGAAAGGCTGTATAGTGTTCATCTATTGTTTTCGTATCAAGCCTGAGAATCTATTTGAGTTTGACATCACTTCCTAGTGACAAAGTTTATTTTCATGACTTCTCACTCAGTGAATGTTTTTAAAAATGAAATATCTTAAGTTTTACGTTAATCAATGATTTTTTTTTTTTACATGTTAACAGTAATTGGTTTAGGAAAGAAAATGCAAAGAAGTTTATTACCAAATTTTAACTTTTCTTTTTTTTTTTTTAAACGCTTTTTCTTTTTCTTTTTTTTAATGCCATGTCGCCGAATAATTATCTTTAATTAATAAAATCAGCGTGAAAGCTATAAAGTTTAGAAATTATTTTTATTATTTGAAAGATTTTTGAGTAAATTAAGGATTAGAAACAGATTTTGATTATACTTATTTTTGACATTAACTGACACAGAATTAAATAATTAAAAAAAACGTTGTTACTTGTGTTTCCAGGCCCTGGCATTATTATAATTTGCAAGGGCCTGGCCCTGGTAGGCCCGGATCTAGCTACGCCACTGATCGTAGGTATTCCTTCCGTACATACACACCTGTATATGATCGGCACTCAGCAAAATATTATTTGACCACTATATGATCGGTGCTCAGCAAAATATTATTTCACCTCTAGATTATCCTAGGGTTCAGGGTTATGTTAAGGTTGGGACTGTAAAGAAAGTATACTAAAATTGGCGCAAAAAAATACTATTTCCACAAGCTGCTATATTTGAAATGCATATATATGTTATATGCAAGTGTGTATGTACGGAGTAATACCGTAATCGTAATATATGTTGAAAAATTGCTAGATTCATTTTTCAAACAAATCCAAAAAAATATTTCCTAGTTTCAAACCGGTGACCTCGGGATCGTAGGCAGTGTCGTGTGAGTCAATGATATTATAATTTATTTCTTAAATAGGTCTATAAGTAGGCTAATATGCAGGGTCATAGCTGGGTTGAAATGTAAGATAGAGCATCATAAATTTCAAGTTTGGTTTTTTGGTAAACTTTTTTTTTGGCTTTTAACTTTTCTGAAGGTAGGGAGGGCATGGTCATTGTAAAGGCAGTGCAATGCCTCTACACTTGCGATTTCTTATGAATTATCAGTTTATTTTTTAAGTCGCTGAATCCTTCACACTTAATTTTAGGTCTATATTTTTT
>PXIH01S0000747.1:5684-15711 GCA_003024985.2 Euperipatoides rowelli
TAATAATATAAAATTTAATTAAAAGGTGTAGATGTGTCCCTTTGCTAAGCATTTAGCATAAATTTCTGTCTTGGCGTTCGCATATAATCAATTAAGAGAATGAGAAACACGCGGTTAACAGATTAAAAATAAAGTCAGATTTTGCCATTCCAATACTAACCTCAACAATTTTAATGAAAAACATAGTTTTTATAAAGAAAATATAGAATTATCAAAACAAATGACAACCATTTTGTTAATCCCGCAGACACACTTGCTAAAGATTAATTGGTCAAACAATCACCAGAGTCGGAGAGATATACAATTGTGTTGAATAAGATATAATTTAAATATAAATTAAAAATATTAATGAAGAAGCCATCCAAGTGATTGCCAGTACTAAATAAATATTTTCCAGGGTTTTAAAGAAAAATTTTAATCATTAAATTGATTAAAAAGTGATATCCAATCAGAGCTCTGCTCTATCTACCAACGAAACAAAACAACGAACTTGATTTTAGAGCAAGATCAAAACGAACAATTAGGTGAATTAATTATTCATTAAAAGGGTAGGCTACTAATAAATCATTATTATATAATAAATTAAATTTCAGTGAGATTTAAAAATGAATAAATTAAATGAATTTAACAAGAATAAATAATTAATTAAAACTGATATAAATTATAATGGCTGAGATTTCTGCAATACCCAGCGAACTGTTTGCAGGGAATGGAAGCCTAAAGGATGATGACTCAATTGCAGTCCCCGAGCAGTTGAGCCAGCCCGTTGAAAATAGCATAAAAATCAATGGAGCAGTAACCGAACTAATGAAGCTCCGAAACGAACTAGTTAGCTGAGCGGCTACAATTAAAAAACAATTGATAAATTTCTGTAAAGACAAAAATACTGGAGGGGATGAAGACATTATAGAGGCAGAAGTAGCTAAAGAATTAGAATGATTAAAAATAGCTAGTGACAAATTAAAGCCCTCACCTGGTAGGGTCAGGATAAAACAATGGCTAGATAATAATTCCCAATTTGTGCCACCAAACACCCCGAAATGAACCAATTTCAGAGGAATTAGACCTCAGGTGAAGAAATTGACCTTAGTTGAACAGGTAACTTTCCTACCTGATTATGTCAGTTTGTTCAAGGGCAGTGCTTTACAAATAGTGTTGGTGTTTAATCTCATGGAAGGGGATACACGAGTGTAAGAGATGGGTTGCTGCTTTCCGCACCATAGCATGCAAAAACATGTGGAATGATAATTCCATGAGATATGCATTTGACCAAATTGGCTGCAAAGCCAAGAGCTATCTATTTTAGAGGACTCGGAAATGATGACCTTACTATTGACCAACGTCTGGAGGAGTTCGTAAAAATTTTCTCTCACACTCCCAAACGTAAGGACAAAATTCCACAATTTCTGGGATGCATGCAGTTGGAAAATGAGCCAGTTATTGAGTACAAATGGCATCTAATAGCCATGGCTAGGTGTCATCTTGAGAAGCTGGGAGAAAAGACCCTAGTATATTACGAATTTCTGCTCGATCAGTTCATACGTGGATTGAGAACACCTATCCGAGTAGAGGTAGTGAGACACAGTCGTACAGTTTTTGGAGGGGCGGTTGAGTTAGCGAATGAAGCATGAAAATTCAAACCAAGTGACATCCAAAATTAAAAAAATTAGTCAAATATTACCCAGTGTGGGAGTAAATACTAATTCAAATAAAAATAGACCTAAACAGACTATAATTAACGAGCAAAACATAAATAAAATTTCAAGAAAGGCTGCTAAACTTCCTAGTGTTTAATTAGATCACCTGACAGGTGACGAAAACAGCAATATTAATTCAGTAAAAATGAAACGGTCTAAGAATGAATGCAATACCCAGTCAGCAGTAGCTATTAGCATTTATAAAATATAAAATACAAAAATATCAAATGGTCATAATAAAAATATAGAAATAATAATGCCTTTTGAGGCTCAATTTAAACATAAACCCATAATTAAAGTATTAATTTTTGATCTATTATACAATGCTTTATTAGATAGTGGATCTGAATTTACATTAATAGATTCTGCTTGCATAGATAAAAGTACATTAACGTATGTAAGTGATGAGGTGATCATCACCTCTCCGTTGACAGATGAAACAATGTCCGGATATAATGCATTAGTAAATATCACTTGATGGCGGTGAAATTTTACAAAAGGCTTGCGTGGCTCCAATTTTAAATAATTATGACTTCCAAGTGATGGATTATAACCATCAAATAGTCCAGTTCAATTTATCAGATGATCCTCAAATGCTGAAATTAATAAGGTAAGAATTAATAAATGTGGTATGTGTAATGCGTTCACATTGGGCCATCACAACAGTAATAATGATCAATTATATAAATTATTTGCTCTAGATCACCTGCCTTGTTAAGCAAATTTAAAGGAATAATTAACAGAAATAAAATTATATTACTTGATGTGTCCTTAATGACGTGCTAATGTGGAACCTTTCGATCCTAAATTTACTGATGACCGCAGTGTCTATCAAAAGCAATACTGAATTCCACATGCCCTATACAAGCCTTTAAAACGTAAATGAGCACAATATGAAAGGCAGGAATCATTGTAAAAACTAATAGTCAATCCAATGTGCCAATTTTAGTACTGCCAAAGGACAAATAATTGAAAGATCTCCGTATTGTGATGGATTTAAGAAAGGTGAATACCCGGATTGAACCTTTCAAGTATCCGTTATTACGTACCCAAGACATATTGCTTCTTCTTGGTGGCGCCACATGCTTTTCAAGCCTAAATCTCAATAACGGTAATTTCAATGTTAAGTTAGCCGAACATGCGCAAAAACACTTTGCTATAGAGTTGCCCTGGAATCGTTATCAGCTGACCTGGCTCCCACTAGGTCTAGCATCATCATCCAGGGTTTTTCAACAAATAATAAATGGCGTCTTGTCTAAAATTAAATCAGACAATAATGTAATAGCCTACTTAGATGGTATACTAATCGTAACTAAGACTAAGGAAGAACATATGACCGTAAGTACTAACAGCATTAAAGGAAGCAAATTTAGCAATAAAGCCCTCTAAATTTAAATTTTTTGCAAGTTCCTTAAACTTTTTAGGCCATGCTTGGACAAGGACGGTTGTAAGCCTATACACAATAACGTTCAAGCCATAATAGACTATCCACGTCCATATACTGTCAAACAGGTAAGATGATTTTTGGGGTGTATAGGAGGATGTTACAGGCGATTCATTAGTAATTTTACAGAATTAGCTGCCCCATTCTTAATTTCTATAATTTAATAAAAAAAAACTCAACTAAAAAAATACAGTGGTTGACTGAACAGAGACCGCTTTTCAAACATTAAAAGATAAATTGCTGATGTACCCAGATTTTTCAAAACCGATTTACCTCACCACAGATGCAATTAATATTGGCATAGGCGGTGTGGTGCAACAAAAGGATGACAACGGGTTTTTCAGGCGTATAGCCTATTGTGGACGTAAGCTGAATAAGGCTGAAATGAACTAGGCCACAATATTGAAAAAGAGGCTCTTGCTTTTGTGCATTCGGTAAAAATTTTTAGACATTTTATATAAGGATATGAAATAATCCACATAAACTATTGACATATTTATTTGAATTTAAAAACAATAATACCAGAATAATACATTGGATTTTAGCCATACAGGAAAGCGGAATAAAATCGGAGCACATAAAAGGCAAAAATAACGGATAGCCGACTGGTTATCGCGCATGCACGCCGAACCGACCACCTTCGAGTGTAGCGCCCTCAAATTTGATTTAAAAGAAAACTCATTAACCATCGCTCGTATGCGATGTGCACAAAAAAATGACATTGAATGACAAGCAATATTACAGCAGATTAAAGATAAAAAAATTATAGATGCTGAATATAAATTAGATAAAAATGAATTAATAATACAGCACATTAAAAGCATGCGTGATAACACTGGTCTACCTAAATATTGCATTCTCGTTCCCGATACCATAAAACATGCGGTACTGTATAATTACCATGATGGCCCATCATCTGGACACATAGGTTATGACAAAATATTGTGGAAAATTTGCTTAAATTACACATAGAAAACCATGTGCACTGACATTAAAAATTATATACAAACATGTCACCTTTGCCAGAGTAGAAACTTAGCTCGTACTAAAGCCCTATTTTCAGCCTGTTAAACCAGCCACACGACCTTTTTCAAAATTATCCATGGGTCTCATTGGTCCCATAACAAATTCAAGACGTGGAAATAAATATATCATCCTTTGGACGGATAATTTTACATGATTCTCCATAGGATCCGCGTTACATAACATTGAGGCCGAGACAATAGTAAATGATTATATGCATAACGTTTACACTAAATATGGAGGCTCAGAAATTATTGTGACCGATAACGGTAGTCAATTTAAAACAGGAAAAATATTCAATTCCTTATGTAAAAGTTTAAAAATTTGGCACATAAAATCATCACCCTACCATCCAGCTGGTAATAGTTTGGCAGAAAGAGCTAATGGCAAGCTAATTAACCTAATTTCAAAGATTGGGATATGGCGCTCCGATACACCATTTATGCACTCAATACTACCATACATGGCTCCACGAACGAGAGCCCTTTCTACTTACTGCATGCGTTCGATCCCATTCAGGGACACNAACTAATTAATGAATCTATTCATAAAGGATCCAACATTAACAAATTTGTAAAAAATATTTGAGCGAATGGAGAATACTCGCGCTCAAGTCATCGAAAATCTAACAAATTCCTCCATAAACGCATGTAGAAATAAAAACAATAGATGCATGCGCGAGTTTACAGTAGGCCAGTTGGTACTAATAACCGTCCCGACCAGTTACTCTGGTCCGTACAAGAAATTCTGACCAGGATATCGAGAGGTATAGAGAATAATCAAGAAATATTCTGAAATCAATTTCTTAGTAAGGCACACAATTAAAAATAGTGACACGAAACACGTTCACATAGACAGGATAAAACCTTATTTTCCACGTAAGACGTTTGATGATGCAGTGCCGGAAATAATTGACGAAAGTAAGCTTCGTGAAAGTCCAGAACCCACCATTTTTGAAACACAAAGTGGCGGAGAAATAAATAGTTGCGAAAGACATGATCCAAATGACAGATTGTTTGTTTTGTAATCATAATCTATTAGACAATCAGCATAGAGAAACAAAATTGAGAGAGGTCCAGAGCCTTGAGAGTCCTAGAGAAGAGAGTGGAAAGAGATATAACTTAAGGCCTAAGAAGGCCAGGTCAAAGGGACCTAGAGTGGTGTTAAATAAACATCAGGAGGAGAGAGAGGATATGATGAACGCACAATTTTTTTAGATCTTTTTTGAAATCCACATTGGATTTATTATAGAGGTTTAATGGATGTGTAATTGAAATATAATTGGTGAATCAAATATTTTTTTCACATGTTGGTTGGTTTCTAGTCTAAATAAAATTAATAAGGAAAATTTTTAATAATGAGTTAAATAAATAAATGAAGCAAAATATTGTGGATATGTTGGCCAAGAGAGTCGAGTGATTATTGCGGTCGACATTATTGGTAATAGTTTTGGGGACAACTGTAATTTGATTTTCTCACTTAGAGTAATAGTGGAGAGGTCGGACTGCAGTAGGAATAGTAATTTTATTTTTCCACTAGAGTAATGGAGGAGAGATTGGATTGCACCAGACTTGTGGTTTGGTTTTCTCGCCTCGAGTGATGTTTGGGGATACCATGCCACATTGATATAAATAAAATATGCATAGTATAAGTATCNGAGTCGGATGTTTTAGCAACATGTGGGGAATGATTTTTAATGGGCTTTAAATAATCATTACACACAAATATAATAAATAAAAATTTAGAATAAAGGAGCACCAAATTTTTGTCAATTAGGCACATAAGCACTTAAAAAATTTTCCATGTGTTTTGAGTAATTGGGGAATAATTGTGTAATGAATGAGTGATAATTTCTTTGCTGAAATAAGCAAGTGTGAGGGTAATTGAAGTGTTCCCTCCCCCTTTCTTTTGAAGAGTTGCGCAACTAAAAAAAAAAATCTTTAAAAACTCCCATTATTTCTAATTAATAATAATAATAATAAATGTATAGATAAATAATATAATTAAATAAAGCTAAAGCGAATTAAAATAGTGAGTTTCATAATAGCTAATTGCTGATGAACTGATTGAAATATTAGAAGCAGCCTAAATGTTAAACCAACAAGAGTGCAATTTAATGGTTTTTATATTAAGGGGACCTGTGTCTCCAAATATTGACATTTTTTAAATTATATAAGTGCCAACAACTAATATGAAAATTTGTGGCCTATTGAGCGAATGTTTAGGCAGGTAGCTAATGATCTCTTGCAAGGAAGAATGATAAGGGGATTGCACAGAGATTACGGCTGGTCAGCTAGGAATATTTGGTTCGAGGGCTCATAGATTAAAATAATAATCGTATTTTTTGATTGTTTTTAATAAATACTGTGTGTTTATTAAGCTTTACCCATTATATCGGAAGCCCAGTAAAATTGCTGATTAACCTGTTTATGGATCTACTTCCATTAGATCGTCCTCTGGAGCATCTACCTCCATGGGAGTTGTTGTGTCCACGTGGAGAGGCTGCTGTCATTGGGGTAGTGTAACTGATGGCTCGGACGGAAATGTGGAAATGGTGAGATGGTTAAATAAATCGGCAATCAAATTAGCAATGAGATCCATCGTGATCAAATTTATTTTTGTAACTGATTGAAAATTAATCTGAAGTTTTAATGTAATTAGTCATGATTGGGGAAAAAATATATGACCGTGGGACATCAAAATTAGAAATTTTGATCGAAGTTGAAACAAAAGGATTGAAGGGATTAGAGTTGTAAAAATCAGTCACAGGAAGGCGCTATATGAGAATAGCATGGGGAGTTTTGTTTGCTTATCGTTTTCTAAGACGTCTAAAGAGGGCGGTCGTTTTCATCTTTTGTTCGTGGGTATGAATATGATGTCCTAATCCACTGTAGAAGTGGACAGACAATTGTAAACTAATACAAGGGCGAAGAACGTTTATGAGTGTTGGAGAGTTAGGTAATATAAAGAATAGGCCTATTCTGTAGTGTTAAGAGGGGAAGTCCCAAAAAGTAAAGTTTTGACTCATGAAATGAAATATTAACTGTAATGAAATTTTTAAATTAAATTTAGGAATAAATAGATTTAGAAATTCAAATTAAGAACTAAATGAAAGAAAAATTATTGATCCTGTAGGATTGACTACGAAATATTTAGTTAACCAAATGGTAAATTAATAAAAGAATAAGAAAATTTTTAAATGACAATAAAAAAAAAAAAATAGGGATTTATTAAAATTTAGCAATAATTGAAATAGTATAGTGTTTCTCATGACATGTGACTAGAAAAATTGCAAATGATTATTAACAATATAATTGAAAGAAGCTAGATTGCTGAAATATTGCAATCAGCTAATTAACCTAATTACAACATGTGTCAAAACGAATATATGAACGAATCAATTAATAAATAAATATAAAATGTAACAGTATTCTCAAACCAGAGACAATGTGTTACATTTATGAAGAAAATAATAATATAAAATGCAACAGTATTCTCAAATCAGAGACAATGCATTGCATTTATGAATGAAACGAGACATATTAATAAATAACCAAAAGGAACATGACAGTTATCTTAACCCTTTCGATAAGGAATTGTTTTTTTTTTTGGATTTTTCACATGATTCTGAAATTTTGACTTTAAGGTGGTCTAATAAATATATTCTAAAACATTTAGGAATAAACTTATACATTTTTAAAATTGAAATTTAATCCAGATTTTAAAAATCAAAACAAAAAAATTCTAGCTCAAATGAGAGACACACAGTAGGGCTATATGCGCCAAAATCGGGTATGGCCCATTTCATCATCATCTCCGAAAAAAAAAAAAAAAAAAACCAAAGAATCTAAATGCCTATCCCATAATCGACATTTGCTTTCCAACTGAATACTTCAGACAATACGAATCTTGAACATTATAGAAGCCCTGCTAAAATTATCAATATATAACACAAAAAAAAAATAATAATTGTGAACAATTTGCTAGGCTAAATATTATGGATCTTAGCACTATACATCCAAATGATTATGACTGGCTAGAATTACTTATGGAAGATGCCATGGATCAATTTGTTGTTCTTCAAAAATCCATATAATAAATTTGATCCTTAAATTACAGAATGCTGAATCCAATGTCGATACTAATTCAAATTGTTATATCCAGTTCATAAAGATCTCTTCAAATTTTCCAATGGTTCAACATCGTTTTTAAACTATTCCTGTTACCCCAATAAATGGTTTTGTTCAAAAGGTTTAATTAATGATAAAGTTAAATACGAATAGGCAAAACCACTCATTAATACTATCCAATCATTTGAATACTCTCTTATTAATGAATGAACACATCCAAAAAAAACTTATAAAAGACAGGCGATTGAGAACATGCGCAGTCATGCCAACCGAGACGTTCAAGTAAAAGATGGGCTTACCATTTAGATCAATATTTTATGCTTATTTATACCTGGATTACTATGAAAAATTGTGATTAGCTTTAAAACAGTGATCTATAATGCTTAACAAGTATTCTCTTTCAACTTTTATTTGCGAATATCATATTATTGTGACCTAAGAATCCATTATCATTTCCTAAAGATCGCCATTTTGAAATGCATGGCATTTTATAACACAATTTTATATCCAAATGTCTTAACAATAAGTTTGTCTTTATTCTGAGTTAATGTAATATGTACTGAAGATGGAAGTGTATCCCAAAATTGATTTTGACGAATTGATTAATATTAAGAAATCCACTTTGTTTATTGCTAAAGCTTCGGCATTAGGAGATTCACTTAGTCGTTTGTGGTGCGATAGACAATAAAGGTAAATTAATAATTTGTGATGAAAAAATTATATTGCAACTTCTCATACAAAACGGAATTGAAAATAATATTAAGGAATTTCTTTTTTTCAAAAGAAAATTGGTATTATAGATAAGATTTGACAATCAAAACGATCCTATCAAATTTAAAAATTTGATTAAAGAAATTAATGGTAACAGAGTTTTATATCCAGATGCTAATCTAGAAGAATATGACAATGAAACTATAGTTGTAAAAATAACAGATCTTCCTTTAAAATTTGAAAAAAAAGTTATGCAAAACAACATAAAAAATTTAGGAGAGATAATTTCAGTAAAACACAACGTTAAAAAGGTCAAAGGGAATTACTGTTAACCATCATCCACTACAATTATTTTCAAAAAGGCTAAAGATATTGATATATTAAGGATCCCTTATTATATTTTACTTCCACTCTTTAACTACACATGTTGCTACATGTGTAAAATAATAGGCCACGCTGTCAAAGAATGCAAAGCAAGATGGTGCACATCATGTGATTTATTTTTTGTCAATCAACATCAATGTAATGAAAACAACGATAATGAAAAAACTCCATTTATTAATCTACTAGATTTTAAAAGTGAAAATACTGACTTAAAAAATGAAAAAATTACTAATATTGAATCTTCTAATGGTAACAAATGCGATGCGAGGCCTGACTGCTCCTTCTCTCCGGAGTGACTCAACGTGTTAGTCAGCAAATTGCCTTAAAAACCTCCCTTTCCCAAACTACCAACAAACCCTTAACCCACCCAATCCAATCCCCTCCTCAAAATCTCCTCCCTCTTCCCTCCCTTATCTCCATTCCCCAATATATGCCCTCCCCCCCTCTACTATTCTTTTCCTCTCCACTTTAAGATTATCACAAAATAAAAAAAAATATGCTCTAAATCCTCCCTTTCCCCTCCACACAACCTACACGTTACATTATCCTCACTAAAATTCTTTAACCTAACCCTTGTTTTTAAACTCCCCGCCATAGCCTGAAACAACAACTCACTCCCCCTATCATTACCATATAAC
>PXIH01S0000753.1:42740-54761 GCA_003024985.2 Euperipatoides rowelli
TTTTTTTTTTTTAGAAAATGTAAATCAAAGTTAGAGCATGAAACAANTTATAATATTTACAAAATATTATAAGCTTCATATCTCAATAATGGTACATCCTACCAAAAAATGTCAAGGACCAAAATTATGTAAAATTGCCTGTACAACAATTTTATGTATTTACATTTTACCTGTACGATGTCCCATTTTTGAGAAAAATGAAAAAAAAAAAAAAATTAGCCGCCATTTTTCCAATATGGCGGCCGTAAAATGAAATGGATTAAGAGGGATTTTTAATATGTTATTCAGTAATCAGTACGTAAAGACCTTGCATTTGAGACAAAAAATGTTTCTGTACCATTTAATTCCCGGTAAATGGCAAATTTTTGGTTTTACAACTTGCCTATTATGGTATTTATACATTATGAAAACTAGATCTTTCATCAGGTATTGGAATTGTTTAATTGCTATATAAGCAGCTAAGATGTCTGTCATGAAATACATTCATTTTGGTTAATTTTTTTTTTTCAAATTGCATGTTGGCGGTTCCCAAACACTAATATGCCTTTACTATAGAGTTGCACCGCAAGCTATAACCAAAGCATCTACCAGAATGGCTAATTGAGCAGAAAGCAAACAGTGTAGTTTCTGACAATATACTTTTACATTTTTCAAAAATGAATACTTCTTTTGTCTTTCTTCCTGCTGTGTAATTCTACTGCTAAAAAAAAAAAATGCCAAGTTACATGTTTCCAAATTAAATATGATGCCTGTTATTTTAAAATGTTTACACCAAATTTTTCTATCATTCCAAATGTTTTTCATGGTTCTTCAATGGCAACAAAATGTTATGAATGTGATGGACACAAAATTCTAGTTTTAATATAAACCTTTGGAATATTGGAACTGCATTGCATAAACAATATGACATACTGGAAATTCATAGAAGTCCAAAATGAGTTATCACAGTCATAAATTTGTCAGTCTAAGCTGCTAGGATTTGATTATAACACTGAAATCAAATCAAGTATTACATATAGCCTACACTTGTCATAAAAAATTACCTAAATTTAAATACAAAGGATCATGTACCTGGAATTGTGATAAAGTAAGTAAGATATACAGAATGATAAGAAATAGAAAGAGAGTAAGAGATATAAGAACCAATGGAGAAGACAGAGGTAGAGAGAGCAAGAGAGAGATGGATAGATAGAAAGAGGATGGAGAGGAAACTGGAGAGAAATGGAGAGATATGGAAGAGGAGATAAAAGAGATAGACAGAGAAACAGTATTATATTATATAAGTATATTATACTGCATATATTTATATAACATACTTTAGCATAAACTGCATTTAACAAAAATTACATAATAATAAAATCACTGTGTTCATTTTTTTGTATAAACTACACAGTATGGAAATATAGATTTAATTTATAAATGTAAAAATATTATATATATTTGTTTAAAGGTCAAATGTAACAAACTTTTAAAAAAAAAAAGGTATTATTGATTTTCAAAGATTTTTACTAAAAAAAAATATCCACTAGAAAAAAAGAAGTTATTTACAATTTAATTTTTAAAATAATTGTCTTTAGCTCCTCCCACTTAAAACATTGTCCACTGTATACACCAGGAGAGATATTTTGTGACATCATTGTTCAGAGATGAATAGAGTTTGCTATACTTAACTATAGAATATTTGCTATCTTTGTCACATTAAAGCTGGAAATCCTATGGACTAATTGTTTAAATATTTGTAAAAAATCAAATTCATTCTTTGTGCTATTATGGTCCAATTTACTTTTTTTTAAAAAAAATCAAAATGACTTTAAATACAAGTTGAACATACCTCTATTTACATGTTAAATCATTACAAAGAAAACAGCTGTAGAAAGAATTTCATCATCAAATTAATCTCAGACCCACCAAAAATGTGAAAGCTTCAATTTGTAATCTGAGACAAAGGATAGGAACATTCTTAATTTTATCTTTAAATAACTTTTTTTTATGCACTTAAATTTTTTTTTTTAGTAATCTTTGAAAATCAATAATAAAAATAAATTTAAAAAATCTGTTACCATTTGAACTTGAAAGTTGAATTATCCTACCGATATTCTTCACTGCTTTTCTTGAATCATTGCATTTCTCCTCTACTGCAAGGCAGACATTACTAATAAATAGATTAAGCTACAGTATTCAAACAATGACAATTTCAAACTAGACCAGATTTCAACAATACTACAATAGTTTAAGATATATTCTCATATTCATTATTTACATACACATAGTACACAGTCCAAATATTGTTGTTCAGTGATTAGAAAGATTACTTAAAAAGAATTCTATAACATTTTAATAACATTTTTTTTAATTTAAATTTTATTTTATTTTACAGAAAACTTGAACATATTTTACAGTTTACATTTTTTCTCTATATTTTTTTAAAATGTTTTTTTTTTTCTTTTCTTGAATCAAGTAAAATACAGTAAAGTGGAATTTCAATGAATCTGCCCAACATCATTAAAAAAAAACAACCTATCTCTGTTTTAACAGATAGACATTTGTTTGTTTTAAACAATTTACAACAATGAACACGTTTTCATACATATATACATTGTACATTCTTGGCCTAAAATTGTCTAATGGATTCTTTACAAAGTACTAAAACAGATAAAAATAAATTCAAATTCTAAATAGATTATAAAATATTGCAAATGCATTTTTCAATTTGTAACATGTTGCATAAATAGCTTTTTTTCTTCTTTTTTTTTTAAATGGAACACCCAGGGCTGTGCCAGGCAGGTGGCACCTCACACCAAAGCAGCAAGTACTAATGGGGTGGCGGTTGGTTGCTTAATTATTATTACCTATATTTTCAATATTCAATGTTCTTCAAAGTTTAATATCGCAATTATTAGCCAAAAACTATGAATGCAAACAAGGCGTGATTCCATTTTACATTTCCCTTAAGATGGCTACTAATCCAGACGTAAATTATCCATAACTGAATGACCTGTGGATTTTTAGAGCATGCATAAATTACTTTTTTTTACATTAATATAGCCGCTTTTGCAAGTTGATGGTGAGTGTACATTTTTATTACTATTATATGTTGTTTTAAATTCTCATTCACATAAGTTGGGTATAGGGCAGTGGCATCTTAAGGTTAGGAAATTGTTGAATATAGCCTTATTTTATTGTTTTAAAACGTCATTCACACAAGTTGGAGATAGGACCAGTGTAGTATTAAGGTAAGGATATGGTTGAATATAGTCATACTTATTGTTTTAAAATCTCATTCACACAAGTTGGAGATAAGGTCTGTTTAGTCTTAAGTTTAGGATATTGTTGAAATCATTTATTAATAAATATTTTGAATTTACAAATGTGTCTATTAATATTGGTAATTTATGTCTGGAATGGTGGTCATCTTGGAGGAAGCGCAAACTGGAATCTTACCACAACCAGTAGTGGCCTGCCTACCTTTCAATCATTTTAACAAATAAAATTGTTTAAATGTTGGAGCATAAAAAAATAAAAAGTAAAAATACTGTAGTGTATCGACATTTTAATACTGAAAAGTTTATTTAAATTCATGTTATTCTAACAGTCAGGACCAAGCTAATGGATAAGATAGATGCAAACCATTTGGTTATGATAGTAAAAAAAAAAGTATTATGATAACACTATTTCATAGCATTCCGTTGTTAAAACAATTTAATTCCCAGTGCTGTATTACTCACACTAATTTAGATTTTGTTTAAACGTATTTACGATTTTTAAATGTCCAAAAAATAACCAGTGTATTTTATATTCAAATTCTAACACAATTAAATATTGGATGTTATACGAAACCACCATTTACTTATAACCTAAATGTCCAAAATAATGTACTGCATTTAATTAAAATTCTAACGATATTTAATATTTGATGTTACATGAAATCATCATTTATTTATAATTTAAAACTGTGCCTTCTTCAAATCTATTAACACATTGTTCTGTTAACAAAATTTAAAATTTGATGTTACACAGAACCACCATTTATTTATAACTTAAAACTGCACACGTCTTCAAATCTATTAACATTTTGTACTGCTAACATAATTTAATATTTGATATTTTACGAAACTTCCATTTACTTATAATTTAAAACCGTGCTTGTCTTCAAAACCGTCATTTACCTATAACTTAAAACCGCACCTCTTCAAATCTATTTACACTTTGTTCTGCTAACAAAATTAAATATATTACATAAAAACATGTTTACTTATAACTTAAAACCGTGCATCTTCAAATATATTATTAACACTTGGTTATACTCTTAAATGATGTATTGCATTTTAATTGTTGAGCACATTACGGTAATTCAAAATGGTAAAGCTCTGAATCAGAAATTTTATTTGTATTTAGCAGCATCTTGATTAGTGAGTATTTTTCTTTTGATAACATTTCTGTTTTGCTGATAATGCTTTCATTTCACATATAATGGCTTAATGAATGAGAGAAAGAAAAAAAACAGGAATAGGGAGACAATACAAGCTGGCGCAGCCCTGAAAACACCTATATCAAATTAATTTTTAAAACTGTGAGTCAGTAACTTATTTTTTGTTTAAAAATAAAGAACATCTTTTGAACAATATTTATTGCCAAAATTTCTCTATTTATGAGTTTTATTTTAAAAGTTATCAGATAATTCAACTCTGATCACTTGATTTATTTTGGAGTACAATAAAGCAACAAACAAACAAAAAATAAATTGTAAAAGCATAATTATTTCAGCAAGGCGTTTGCACCATAATCAACTTAGTACTTCAGTTAAAAAATAATAATAATAATTTCAAAAATAAATAAATTTTGGTGTTACATTTAGTAATCAGATTGTAGAATATTTGCGACTGGAATTTTGCACCAAATTATTACTATTATTGATCATAAAAGTAACAATGACAAAGTATCACCATAAAACCTAGCAGTAATAACAAAAAGAAAAAGTAAATTAAGAATATAAAAATATTAACTTTTTTTCCTTCCTTTGTCAGATGAATGATAACCAAGCATTAAATCCCAATTATATTAATCTGATTTAAGATAAACAGATTAATTATAATACCGCAAGATACATAACACTATTTAGAATGTAAAAAAATGAATAAGATATCAATCTGTCCACTACTTCTAAAACCTGCTACTGGAAATTAAAATAAAAAATTTGAACAGTTATGCTCATATGCTTAATCTTTAAGTGAATTCTCTTCTTTATAAGGCATAAGCATAAAGAAATATAGCACATATGTTAATTTTAATTATTTTAGTTGGCAGCATTGTCATTTGGCATTGAACATCAAATGAAACTCAGATTGTCAAAAAAAAAAATATTGAATTAGCCCTTAAGAATCATTTCTATAGAAATGTTTAAAAAATTGCATAATTTAAACGATCCTAATTTTTTTAAGGATGGACCAGGTAGCCTTTTTAATTTTATTGTCTCACTGACAATACTTACGATTGATGTTTGGATAAAATTCTACCCTTAAATATNTTTTTTTTAAGTATTTTATAGTGCTTGGATAAAATGTTTGGGCAGATATACAGTATGAAATATACTGTCTTTTTTTTTAATCCAGACATTTATATAGCTAGTCATATTTTATAATTGTTAATCATCCATTTTACAATTTGATTGCTATTAAACACCATTGTTTTAAAACAAATATTTCTTTCTAATAGAAGTAATAACCACAAACTTTCATCAGCCAAATTTTCACTTACTCATTAGAGGAATTGAAGAAAATGTATTGTATATTACAAAATTTGGGAGCAATCTTTAATGGTTTTGAGTTTAAGATGAAAAATTTTGGTAGCACTCTGATCCATATGCATAAATATAAATTGTGTTTCTCTGTAAAGCATATGAGATTGCAATGGACCAGTTATTTTTAAAAAAAAAAAAAAAATTCCTTTTATTATGGATGTACATGTGACCTCTTGGTCTTTTTTTATATACTGTATATTATTTACAATTATGGGTGAATTTGGATACCAGACACACTAGCCTAAGTGTTAAATAAAAACCATCCTTAATTAATTATATTTACTGATAGCCTGATTTTACAGGAAGATTATCAGCTGATCTTTCAAACAGAAGTGATTCAAACTTTGCCTTAATTTATATGCAAATCACCAACAGCTGATAGTCATGATGTAAAGACTTAATTCAACACTGTGAAAAAAAAAATTAAGAAACTTATTTGATTCATATATTGACCAAATAAAGATATTACATTTAAAAAACTTTAGTTTAAAATACACCTAATCCCTGGTTAACGCTGTTAATTGGTTCTCAAAAGGTCTAGCTTGAAACAGCTTTATTTGGAACATAAATACTCATAAAAATAGGTTACACAATTTGTTCCTGAAGTTATTGTGTTAATTGAAAAATATTACCCATAGTCGATAAAATGAACATTTAAAAAAATGCAGTAATTTGTCAATATATAGTTTAAATTATATAAAATTATATAAAATTAAATGCAATGTTATTTATTTTTATTAACTCCATGATTAAAATTAAAAATGACATTTCTTTTTGCTCTCAAACCCCCCCCCCCCAGTTCATCTGAATTTATTATCTAGCCATTAAACAAATACAGTTGATCTTTTACAATGGCAAAGGCAATTAATAAATTAAAAAAAAATAAAAGAACCAATGTCTGATACTCTACTTCAAACAAATATTAAAAAAAAAAAGAATGTGTAAATTATGATTTAGATTAAATTTACTACAGTACATTACATTTTCTTTATTTAATAACAAGGTAGCAGTGTACCCGTTCTTCACATAGAAAATCTCCCGCCCAGATGTTCCACTTCCCCCTACCCCCAAAAAAGTATATTTTTATACTTTTTACATGGTCTACACTATGGCACCTACCCACATGTAAAATTTCAACTTTGTGATATGTTGGGAAGTTTACAAAACATTTTTAACAGAAACACACACACATCCACAAATTTCCCTTTTATATAATACAGTATATATAGATTAAACTTTTTTTAAAAAAAAAAAAAAAACAACCTTAAAACAAAGAGAAATTTAGATATTCTTTCATTTTAATAAATATTAGAAAATGATATACTGTATGTATGTATGTATGTATGAGTGTGTGTGTGTATGTATGTATATATATATATATATATATACATACAGTACAAAATCATAGTATAGTATATAGATAAGTAGGAAGAAATACAAGGTCTGAAAGAAATCAATTTTACCATTAAATAAGTTATTTTGCTACTGCAAAATGCATTGCTACTAAAAGATACAACGACCTGGTAAGACACTAAGGCAAGAGAATAAAAAATATAATTAAAAGCAATGTAAAATGAAAAACAAGGAATATTAAATTTAAATATTACAGAAAACATATGAGCATTCGGCTGATTTAATCAAGCCAACAAACGAGAAAAATAAAAGTTTGAAGATTGTGAAAAATCAGATAATAGCAATTAACTAAACATGATGGTAGCATTATTGAAAAAATGAGACCAATATTAAGGAAGATCTAAAACGATTTGATTAACAATGATTGTTGTATCATGAACACATATTGAAGTAAAGCATGCAGTATTAAATACCTGAAAAATGTAGACATCATAAGACAATATAAAAATTGATATTATAAAAGGTTGGCAAGATCTAAAAAACACTAACTCAATGTTTTATAGAATGTTTAAAATAAAGAAATATACCGATCGGTTTGAGTAATGCTTTTGTAATATTATAAAATAAAGACGATAAAGAAGATCATTAGAATTAATGACCTTTAATCATGGTACCAATCTTATACAAAATTTTACACCATGTTTCTGACAGATTTCCAAAAGAATTGAATTAGGCTCAATTAAAAGAACAATCTCATTTTTTCTAAGAGACACATAACTTGTTGACTTCAAAAAAGCATTTGATTGAATATACTGTTTATCAAATTTGTTTGGGATATCTAAAAGAGCCAAGGTTTTCATAAGACATAAATTGATTGTTGCCTATGAGAAAGCCTTTGATTACATATAGGCTACACTCAATTTGTTTGGGATATTAAAGAGTCAAAGTATTCACAAGACATAAATTGATTGTTATCAGAAAGCCTTTGATTAAAGGTATACTATCACTAAAAAAACAACTTTAGATATTTAAACTCAGATTAAGGAAAAAAATGATACATATAAATTTTACATCATAATTATGAAACATTTAGTTGTATTTTCTTAAATTAGTGATTTTGGACCATTTTATGTCTGCCCAGTCATTTCCGCTTTGAGATTTTTGTGTACATGCCACTGACATTACGTTATGCCTTGAGTATTTGAAAACATTGTTTGCCCTATAGCATTCTATGATAAACACTTCTGTTTCCATTATTTTTATTGCTTTATATTTTTTAGAAAGAAAATGGCTGTTAGATGCTTGATGCAATAATAATCAAAATTAAAAGCATCTCCAATTTCATAAATGTTCTAAAGATTTTAAAATTAGGAATTATTGGATAATAAAACAACAAATGTGTAGCATAGGCTCCAACAAAATATACTTCATTTGCTTTTACAAAACATTTCCTTCCTGACAACTAATTTTGATTATTTTGAAGCTTATATTTTAAAAAGTTAGTCTGGAATTAAATGTATGTAGGATACTATTTGATTTGCACTTGATAAATAAATGTATTTAATTTTTTGGAAATGATTTATATAATTTGTTTACATCTTAAGCCACTGCTTTTACAACAAAAACTAAATAATTATATGGCTGCTGTTAAGATAATATTTCTTAATTTATTTCACCGGTACATTAAGCAAAGAAATTGTTTCTGTAAAATATACATTAAAAAAAAAAAAGGCAATTGGATATTTTTATGTTAAAATTAATAAATAAACTGCAAAAGAAATTGAAGGCATTCTAATTGAGTGTGTGACGGGACGATCAGTTAACTCAAGGTCATTAAAGAAAGTCTTTCTTTAATGACCTGGGGTTTGGAAGCCTTATTTCTTTTTAAAGCCTCTCCCACATGGAGAAGAAACGGTCATACATTTTTAATGATACATTTAAAATTTTCTACATAAGGATTGTTTTCATTCGGATATATTCCAATATTATTCTTTTTTTTTTAAATATTCGGCTACTAATTAAAATGTGATTACTTTAATGATAGTCTTTGAGATAAGCCACACAAATTTTGACGGCTATTAGAAGAGGGGGAACAAAAAATTTTCTCATACTAGAAAGCACACACTAAACAATAAAACAGAAATGAGATAAATATTTATAAAAACTTTTTCACCAATTCAAAAAAAAAAAAGGGTACACTTTTTTAAAAAGTAAAAATAAAAATAACAATGTTACAATTAAAATAGACAAATTCAGTAATTTATTTTGATATCAAAAACAACAATTATATTTCCTCAAATGTGTCATGTCTCATTCTAGTCTAAAAACAGTTTTAAATTCGATAATTGAAGGTATGTTTTTGCTGTAGTTTTATACAGTATGTTAATTTTTCATGATGCATGCAATCATTTCAGGATATTATGTGTACTAAAAAGATATTAATTATCCATCTGTATTTGGAATATTATACTGGGAAATATAGCGCACATATAGAGTTCAGACGGTGCAAGAAACAAATGCTGAAAATATGTGAGATCTCAGATAATACCTACAGTATTTTACTCAGAGCTTGTCGACCACATGCGACCAGAGACTCTTATTATTATAAATATGGTTTTTACACCTTTCTCATCATCAGAAGGTGACATTTTAAATATTATATTAAATCATAAATTAGTAAGCAATGTGGTTAATAAAAAAATGTAAAAAGGAGACTTTTAAAAAATATTGTTAAATTTATACAACTTTACAGCTATATTATTTTAACCTTAGTATTGCCATAGCCATATGTTAAAGAGGTCGTAACGTGATGTCTCATTCGCTGTCATCACTTTTGTGTTTTTTATATTAAGGAGTGTGCACACGTCAACAAATGTTTAAAATATTATAAAATTAATGGAACATTAAATTTTTAAAAAAAATTAGAAATTCATGAATTATATGGATACTCTTTCTATATGCATTAAAAAAATTGGTGATAGTATACCTTTAAATATGCACCCAATTTGTTTTGGATATTAAAGATCCAAGGTATTCATAAGACATACAGTATATTGATTGTTGACTATGAGAAAGCCTTTGATTGAATATACACTAAATTTGTTTTGAATGTCTTAAAGAGCCAAGTTATTCATAAGACATATATTGATTTAACATGTACAAGGCAACATCCAAGTGAGGTTACACACCATCACCAAGATCCAAATCCCCAAAAAAAGGAATTAGTCAAGAAGAAGCAATCTCCTAAAAATAATTTACATATATACACTTGGAAGAAGTCTTTACAAATGTGGATTGGAAATACACAAGACTGCAAACAAATTGGTCTTATTTAAGCCATCTACATTTTCTGATAGTTTTATTTGATTCAAGTCCAAAAGATTTACAAGCCTGAGAATGAATCTAGCAATAATAAATCTGATGTCCAACAAATATTCATAATTTAAAATGAATTAAGTAAATGGTACCATACTTGAAGTGATCAACAACTACAGTATGTTTGAGTCAAATGTTCTTTACTAGTGAAAACCAGAGGTAAAAAATCAAAATAGAATTAAAATGAGTTGGACCTTGGTAAAAGGGTGAGAATATCATCTTGTTTTAAGCAAATACTCTGTCACATGTATTCCATTCCTAGAGATCAATCAAAAGAAAATGAGAAAAAAAATAAGCACCAATAAATGAACCTCAACATTATACTTGGTGGATTTTTTTTTTTAAAACAAAAATATTCTACTTCTTATGATTACATTCCAAAAGATATGAAAAGTAGATTAGGCAGTTACATTGTTAAATTAATATTCTATAAGTTGGCACTAATGAGGTACTTCTCAATATTAAATGCCATAATATGATAATTTGTTGGCTTAAAGTTGAAGCTCATTTTCAAAACGGTATAACAAAAGAATATTCACAATAGCACTTGTGCTCACCAAAGCCAAATTGTCGATGTATTAAACAAAGAACATTTGCCATCAAAATGAATTACAAAATATGTCAATTGACCAAATGTTACAATTTAGCTGAGAAAGACATGCTTTTTCATAACTTGCCCTGCAGCACATGACTGTTTAAATGTTCTGCTTTTTTTTTAATGCCTTGTTTTTATGGATGTTCCCTTGGCTTATCACACAAACAAATAAGGTAAGAATGAGACCAAGATTCTTATATGTTCACACTAAAATTTTCNCCTAAAAAAAAAAAAAAAAGGAAATAAAAAACACTTAACAAATAACATTTTTCACTTAACAGTACGTCCAGCCTTTGCCTCGTCAACATCCGGTTACTTTAAGTAAAAGATTGTTGGACGTTGGTTATATTACATGTTGTCAAACTTAGAATAAAGTATGGTCTCTACATTATCATCTTTATACATAATCTCTTTCTTGAACTGCATAAAATGAAAAAAATTAAAAGCAAACGTACAATAGCTGAACTTACTCTTAAAAAAAAAAAAAAACTTTTAATGTTACTTCATCATAATAGTACAGTATGTAAACTATAGTGAATCCTCATTTGTTTTATTATTAATTGTTCATAATAATGATTTGCCATGTGACGGCATAACTGGATTACGTTCACACTTTGTTTAATTTCTTAACCCTAGAGTGCCCGCTCATGGTCTCTGAGACCGATGAAAACTTTTTTCTTGAATTTCTTTTAATATGCATTCACAAAAGCCTCACAACCTTGAGTAGCTTCCTAAATCTGTCTTATAAATGTCACTACGAGAGAGTAAGTTTGTATGAAAAAACGTGATTCATAATCCATCCATTTTCGGTCTGAGAGACGGAAGCAAGCACACGCGTTACAAATTTATAAAAGTGAGGAACAATAATAATTTGGTTATGTGAGTTTTTAGTTTAATTATT
>PXIH01S0000758.1:12227-22340 GCA_003024985.2 Euperipatoides rowelli
TAAAAAAAATGATACAAATAAATAAAAAAAAATTTAAAAGAAGATTCAATTTTTTAATGAAAATCTGAAGGCTATTAGAATCAAGACTCACCCTACCCCATAATAATATCCCCACATATTTAAGATGCTGATGATGTGACCTGAAGGGGCAGGCTGCATTTGTTCACATTCAAAAGAATGCTTTTTTTTAAAAAAAAACATCTTTATATTTATGATAATTTTTAGGAACTAAGGTCTCATTTCTTAATTACATCATTTTAATTTGTTAAAATATTCTGCTTTGTGAGTTGTCTTTAATGCAATGTGAAAAGACAACTCAGTTTTAGCATCAAATATTAAATCACATACACTATTTGATGTATCATGTCTCACGAAAACATAGGTGCTTTCAACTTAATGTCAAAAATCAAACTTTAATAATGAAACACTGCTTGCTTCCACACGTGATTAGGATTTTTTACCCAGGTTTGGATGCATAGGTGGGCAGATATTTCAAATGCAGAATCCCATCATGAAAATCCAGTTTAAAAAATCCATGTATTAGCTCAAGTTCAACTCTCTTTTAAGATTTACATGATAGCAATAAACTAAAGAAAAAATAAAACGCCTGTCTTTATTAAATTCACATGAATTAATGTTATAGTTTTTTTTTTTAATTTAAATTTTGGCTTTATATTTTATAAGACATTGTTAAAACTTCATAAAAATTAACGTCATCCAGCCTAGGCTAGTCTAACATAATGTAAAGTCAGTCCCCCCCACCCATCCTAATTGGAGCCCAGGTTCTGGAAATCCAGGCGGGGTTCTTACATATTTTTGATAAGCTTCTCCTATTTGTGAAGATTTGATAAGCTTTTTTTGGTTGTATGGACGTTTTGTTTACATTTGACTCACCTGCGGGTCCCTTGCCCAGGCCTACAGGGCCTCTTGTGCAAGAAGATTTGATAAGCTTTTTGGGGGGTTGTATGGATGTTTTATTTACATTTGACTAACCTGCAGGCTCCTTGCCCAGGACTACAGGGCCACCGGTGAATATTTGATTAGCTTTTTTTTATTTTTGGTTGTATGGACGTTTTGTTTACATTTGACTCACCTGTGGGTCCTTTGCCCAGGCCTACATGGCCTCATGTGGAAGAAGATTTGATTAATATATATATCCATAAAAAAAAAAGATATATATATATATAATAAATATGTGTGTGTGTGTGCAAAATTCTCACTGATCGGTTTATTTGAATACTATCGAATGTAGATAATATCTTTTGATAGATTGCTTCTAACTTATTAAAAAAATTTACAAATAAAAACATTTTTATTTAAAATTTCAAAAATTTCTGTGTATAATTACTTGTCTAATAAAAATAAAGTCACACACGATAATGTATAGGTATATTTTTTGTGTATACTGTATGAAACTTGCGTTGTGTGTACCACATCCCATTAAAACAATGGGTTTTAAAAAAAGGTGTGCTGATGCCAATGCAGGTCACCTCAACAATTTTTAAAATATGCTCTCTATTTTTTTCCCCACCCCAAACAAGGCATGAACGCAAATCACAGTGTGGTGCATTTTATTGAAAACTATTTGTTATAAAAATTGTTTGTGTCACCACAACGTAACAGATATTGCTGTGTTGCGCTGCCAGCCTTAAGCTAGATAGTTATAGATATTTAACAGTTAATTCTTATATGTATTAAACGCAGTCAGTGACTGAGGGGTAAAGAGAAAGTTTTATTATTTATTTATTTATATTAATCCTAAACTCACTGAATATTTTTGAATTTATTTAAAATTTTCAAAATTTTAAATAAATTAAAAAATATTCAGTGAGTTTAGGATTAATATAAATAAATAAATAATAAAATTTTATTTAAAATTTTCAAAATTTTTTGTAATTTGATTCTTTATCTTAATGTTACCGATGTAAGCTATGATGTCTACAGAGGTAGAAATAAATTTTATTTCATAAATTAAACACCAAGAAAAAAATTAAATAATTAATATAGACATAAAACACAAAGAAGGAGAAAAAAATAAAAAGGAGGGAGGAGGGGCAATTTAGACAATACTTATAAAAGATAAACATTCTCAAACAACAATATTAAATACCAAAAAAATAAATAAAAAATATTGGCATTCAGATAGTGAATTCAACAAATCATTGGATATGATTCTAGGGCAAGGAGGAAGGAATAGAAGAGAAGAAGGGGAGGAAAGGGATTTGGGGAGGGAAAAACTGAATGCTCAAAAAAATTGTTCCTGTAATTTTTGATAGCAATTATAAAATCTAGACAATATTCAAATAAGAGAAAAGCAGAAAAGAAGAGTAGAGGCGGGGAGAAAATGGGAAGGGGGAGGATTTTGAACAAAACTGTTGCTGTAAATTTGGATGAAATTTTCATTTATATAACTACATTATAACAAATTATATAATTGAAATTAGTGTCTTACACCTGGTTAAGACACTAATATTCTCCATATTCCTTTATGCATCTGAGTGCTGGACTCTTAAAGAGATTGACCTATACCATATTGACAGCTTTAAAATGTACTGCCAAAAGAATCAATCGGTGTCTAATAAATGAACTGAAAGTGAAAATATGATGAAGGACAATAATAAAACAGAGTATTACTAAGCACATTGGGCACACCATCAGAAAAGATGGACTAGAAAAACTAATTATACACAGGGTGGTTTATTGGTCAGTCGAGCTCCAATAAGATATAGATCAATTCAAACAAATGGTAAATGCCCCGTTTCAGCAATGTATAAGTGAAGATAGAAATTTATTGCACAAAATAGCGTATGCCTTACAAAATAGTCCATAATTTCACGATACTCAAATCGGGTGATCGACAAAGAAGAAATACATTATTATATAAAATTACATTAAACAGTATTATAAGAGCTCAATTCTGTTAGTTGTTAATGGTGGGGAAAAACTTTCAGGGTTGGGTATGATTCTGGGGTAAGAGGGAGAAGGATTGATAAGTGATGGAGAAGAGAATAATTTTTTAAGCAAAACAGTTTCTGTCATTCTATATTCAAGCAAACATTACTTCCTGTTATAGAATTGACTTCAACTGCAATTATTGCCTGAACAATCAAGTCCTGCAGCCGAACAAACACTTGGATGCCTAGTAATGCAGTGCACAAAGGGTTTTGGGAACCATTTTTGCTTTCAGGTTCTATCAGAATTTAAAGTGTGGTATACTGTGAATCCTAAACAAAATTTCCAATCCATAGCACTATCTAACTCTTTCGTTGACGTCTTTTTTTGAAATTCTAAATTACAGATTTAACAGAAAAATACCACTTCGTTTTAACTTAATGTTTCCTGTGGGATAACATTCTTTAAAAAAAAAATTGTAAACAGAAATACAAGTTGAAAAGAGAAAAGTTGATTTTATATTCAATGCATGATTTTAACAGATTAAATTGTTTTTCACTGAAAACAGAAGTTGATCCATTAGAAAATAGGATATTATTCAGGGAAGGGGGAGGGGTGAGAGGTGGCAACTTGAACTTAAATTTAAGAATGGCCATAATTTTTATTTTTTTTAAAGCTGTAGCCTACATATTTTTTTTTTCTTCAATAAACTTTGACATTATGTCTGGCAATATATTAATACAAATATTAAAATATTCTTGTGTGTGTGTTTTTTTTTTCATTATACAATAAAATTTAAAAAAAAAAAAATCAAACTGATGCTGCATAGGATAATGTTGTTGCTAGGCAACAAGTAAAAACCAAACGGCAGCTGCTGTTCTTGATTTCCTTTTTTTTTTTTAACCACCAATTTGTTTAATGTGACTGTATCAATAGCAAGTTGATAGATGTTTAATAATGCAAAGAGTATGAATTGAACTAATTTAAAATTTAATATGAAAAATAATAATCAAAACTATCAAACTTGGCATATTAAAAATTAAAGAAAAAGATTTAAAAATGTATAAATTAAATTTTAAAATATCAAATTTACCACATAAATAAATAATAGCTTCTATTTTCATTAATAGTCCCCAACCCCCGTCATGGCTACTTCTAGAATAATATGAATGAAGATATACAGCCATAAGTATTTAAATACTGCAAGATATTTAAAGCCTGGCACAAGATCTCGATCTCTCTCTCTTTATCTAACTTTTCTTGGTTACTTTTAGAGTCCTCTCAATAATATTACTAATCCTTCCGAAACTTATACGTTTTCAAATTAACTGCTGGGAATTAAGGAAGATTTTCCTTGATTCCCCGTCAGGAAAGACAAACTTAACACTTCCACTTCTAGATCATTTGAAAAGATTGCTTTCTACAAACGATGACTGTCAGGAGGATTTATTTATTTAATTATTTAGGCTAATTATATTTTCCATAAAAAGCCAGACCTTCACAAATACGTGGTTCTCCCAGTCCATTGTCAAGATAATCTATTTTAAAACAATGTGTATAGTTTGATGAATAGATAATATTATTCCATGAATATATCTATCTCAACTCATCTTATTTTATTCTAATAAAATACATGGTATCTTTTTTTTTTTTTTTGCTTCTTCAGAGACTAGCCACTGGCCACCCAGAGCTCTTCTGGTGAAAACTTAAACCACAATCTCCCTTCTGTACAATGTAAGAACATTTGCTAGGATGAAGAGAATGATGAGGCGTTTTATCTTGATTTTTCTATACACTATTGTTGGGTTTCGCAAGTTGTCAATCATGGACATTGAAGACAATAAGCAAATTAGAAGGAGGGGTAAACATGCAAGGGGGGGGGGTGAGATATTAAAACAGTTTTGTGGGCCCAATGACTAAGAAATAAGGCTTACAATATGCATGTATGTTTATTTCCAATTAAACTGTTTATTTTATAAAGTTATAAGAATGTATATATTTATATTTTTTTGCCCATCTCTAACCCAAAAGAAATCATTAATTTTATTCATGAAAGAGGGAGCAGATGGGACGGTATAAATATATTTTTTCATTTTAGGACATCACAATATTAGAACGTTAGAGAAACTTGCTTAATGTAACAGTGTTTGAAAATTAGATTCTGCTTGACAGGCTGGAACTATTTCGAATTTTTGGTTTGGCAACCATTTTCCCACCAGCACTTCAGGGTAATCTAATTAGTTTGCAGGCTAGGACTTTAACAATGAAATGGATTAATCCCATTTTTTTTAAAAAAAAAAAAGAATAGTTTAGAAGTTGAGGCATTGAAGATAATAAAACTTATTTTTACAATAATTTACAAATATTATTTTGAAAAAAACTTAAGTGTTTACTGAAGCAGGAAATTAATACAAAAATATATTCAGGACTTTCTAGTTGTAATGTACTAGTAAATTTGATTCTTGGGGATAAAAATGAGATGTCAGTCATGGAATAGCAACAGGTCCCAATTCCCTTGATACTCAAGAAAAACCCTATTAAAACAGATGAGGATTTACTGCTGAAAATGAAGAGCATTTATTAATAAAATGATATGAACAATTACAAGGATTTAATCTCTTATAGATGACTGTTTATTAAACAAACAGTCATCTATAAGAGAATGATATTTGTTTAACTAGTGAAAATATATATATACAATATATTAGTATCAGACTGTTAAATGGTTATCCTTTCTAATGTTCATAGTCCCTCTAGGGATTGTATGTTCAGGGATAGTTCAGATTTTGTTCCAGGGTTCCTCAATAAGGGATCTTCAGTTTTCTGTGACAGTGATCAGCTTTTGTGATATACTACTGTTTAACTAAATTAAACTTAATAGAGATAAGCTTATTAAAATCTCTAACTCCCCAATGAATATCATAGTGTGATGTGTCATCTCTCCAAATGGAGGATGATTTAACTGATAGCTACATGTCATTTAGCTTATAGCCAAATGACTTTGTAATAGTTCTTAAATATTATTTATTGCAAATTGACTAAGAAAAATATGCTAGGCATTATTTTTAATGGAAATACCAAAAGAATTAGCAATAAAATAAAGTGTTTTCCCAGTGATAATTACATTTTAAAAAATTTTGTGTGTTGAAGGGGGGGGGGGGGGGAGTGGCTAACTATAATTCTTTTTAAGCTATGAAGTGATCGAAATTGATACCAGGAATTGAGATCTGTATACAAAAAGGAGAGGCTGTTTAATGACCATGATGTCTAAATTGATCTTGAAATGTTTTGATTGGAGAAATCTCCCCCTCCCCCTCCTCCCAATTAATTGCTCCATCAAAGAATTTATCCTTTCATTTAATATTATATTAGTACACTTTTATGTCAAACCATGTTCAACAGATTTTATGATTTTTATTTAAAAATATAAAATGTCAACATCAATTTATTTATTTTAAAAGTCCATTTTATAAATATAAAACAAAATCCTTTCTCCTGACACGTTCATGTTATCCAATTTGAATTCAAAGACAATATATGGANTATATTTTAAATCACAAGCACTGGGCCACAAATGAAAGATGATAGAAAGAAGGGAAAAGTTAGCAAAAATAATTTTAGTGCTGATTGGGGGGGGGGGGGGGGGGGGGGGGGGGGATAGTGTGCATGCAAACTCAGTTGTGATAAAAATTTCTAGAGTAGTGTGTAAAATTGAAAGGGGTTGTAAAATTGTGACAAGTTGTGATGGGAAAGGGAAGTTATCAAAATAATACTTTAAAAAATATCACCCACAATTTACATTTACTAATTTTTAGTTTATTTTAACCCTTTCCACTCCACTCAATTCAGAGAATTTGGATTCCACCGGTCTACAATAAAAACCAAATTAATCGATTTTTTATTTTATTTTATGTTTTTAAATCTCTTGGGATAATTAAAGACAAATATATTTGGAATCTTTAAAGTCTTTGAAAATAAATAAAAAATAGTAATTGAAGAATATTTGAATATAATAATTATTGATTAGGAAATACAAAAAGCGATTCAGAATCGACTTTGGAGTGCAACTACTAAATTAAAAATGGCGATTGAGAATCGACATTGGAGTGGAAAGGGTTAAGTTTGCATAAATGTTAAAAAGTTTACATTTTTATTTTGTGTTTTGTTCTAAATTAAAATTTTAACTTTAATTACCTACATTTTTTTTAATTATTTGCTATAATGTGACAAAACAAAGGGAGTAGAAAATTAGGTACTTTATGAATGAAAAAAGTGTGGTCAACATCATTACAGCTCCCCCCCCCCAACCTTCCCTTGATCTTTGTGAACTTCAGGTATTCAACACACTCCACAACTATGGGACCAGATCTAAATCACTTGGTAACCTAATAATAAAACAGAGTAAGACTTCATTGGCAAGCAAGTCCTTTTTACACCTTGCTCCAAAAATTTGGAATTCTATTCCTTCTGAAATCAGAGATCTAAAATCCTGAAAAGTTTTAGAAATGAATTTTACAAACATTTGTTGAAGTCCCACAATACTATTTTAAAGGTGTAAATCTTGTTCCAGTTCTCATAGACAGTGTAAATAGTACATCAACTTTTATTTGAATATTGGTATCATCTTGAACAGTGTTTCTTTCAGACAATTTTTTGGTTAGTACAGTGGCCGTTATGTTGACTTTGTGTCATTTACTAATGTCTGTTGACTTTCTGTTTCATTTTGATTCTTATTTTTTCCCAATTTTCTCCGGGGGAACGAAGCTCCCCGGAGGTATGCCTGAAAGAAACACTGATCTTGAATTGTTTATTTTTTGTTTTTTCTATTTTTATTTTTTTAAACAATTAATATTTATATATTAGGAACTTAGATTTTTGAAAAGCGTACTTTTTGGCTGAGGATTCTGTAAAATCTGGTAATCTAATCTAATCTGCCCACCAATATGGCTGATGGTAGTAAGTTGAAATTATCTAGATTGGCGCTCATCAAAGGATTATTTCACCTCTAGATTATCCTAGGGTTCGGGGTTAGAATAATGTAGATAAAATTCTATTTATAACCAAATTAATTGGACTATCATTTAAAATAAAAAAAGGTGAAGATTACTCTTTTCTCAGCTCATTTCAATAATGTATCATGAAAAACAAAATTTATATATTTTATTGGAAATTAGTATATTTTTTTAATAAATATAATTCTTACAAATTATTGTTGTTAATTATGCAATTAATTTAAATTATAAAATCGAAAATTTACTGTAGAGGAAAAAATCTAGAAAACAAACAATATTGCAGCCTTGAGGTAAACTATGATATCATGTAAAAAGAGCTTTTATGATCTGTTCTTAACGACTTGCCTGCAAATTGTTAATATAAACTAATTAGGTTATATAATATCCATCAATCTTTTAAATAAATAAATAAATAAATGCCCATTCTGCGACTGTTGAAACTGCTGAGTAATTTATTCATTCATTGTACCAGCTTTGAATCAATTTGGTTTTCAAATGAGGGACTCCTAACTTTCTCAACTTATTCAAATTAATTAAAAATAAGAGTTAAAGGTCAAATGTAACAGATTGCCCACCACTATGGCTGACGGTAGTAAGTTGAAATTATCTAGATCAGCACTCAGCAAAATATTATTTCACCTCTAGATTATCCTAGGGTTCAGGGTTATGGTAAGGTTAGGACTGTAAACAAAATATACTAAAATCGTCGAGAAAAAATACTAATTCCACACGCTACTACATTTTAATTGTCGCGTGACTCCTAAAGTTAATTATGTTGGTGGGAAGATAACGGAATTTGACCAAATAATCTAACTGTTGTTAATTCTAATAATTTTAATTCTAACAATAATAATAATAATAATAATTGAATTGCTTTATTTATTTTTGATGATGAAAGCTACCGATATCCTTTCATTCTGTGTGATCGTAAACAAACATCACCGCAGCTGCAACGATAAATATAAATTTTCCCAGCCTAATAATATCAGATGATAATCATTTGAATGAAACTTCATTTCATTTCCTAATAATTAAATGAAATACATTTATCTACCACTTAGTTTTTCATTGTCATTATGTATAAAGAAAAAAAATACAAAACAAATTTAAAAATCATATTTGATTTTACAAACACATTCATATTTTTTTAACGTACCCCGAATCACTTTAAAGCGTGAGCAAGCTCACTAAAAATAATGGAGCACTTAAATTAGTCCCTTGTCTGATTGACTTATTATGGCTTGCTTTATATAATGTATTATTTACACTAGTTGTTGTTCAGGCTTAAATAGTATAGTCTTTGCTTTTATCAACATTCTGTCTTGCAGTTATCATTTTACTCCCTTATTTCCAGCAGAGGGTTTGCAGTCGTCAAAGCAACGTAATACTGATTTGCAGCAGAAGCTCCAACCTTGTCTTTCCACTTTATGTGGTGAGTGCATTCTTATTTATAGTAGCTGAGGGGGTCACATTTGCTATAATATATAAGGAAAGAGATTTATTCAGATTAATCTTTCATTTCAGAGCATACAATTTGCACTTTGGTGAAAATATATTACGATACTTCTATCAAATCTATTGCAGATTCGATCTTTTCTTTCACTCGGGCTATAGGTGCTTATTACGTGAAAAGCCTTTAGGTTAAAAATCCCTGGAAAACTTTAACAATTTGCAGAAGTTATCACTTCTAGATTCTCTAAAAGACAATTATTGTTTTTCATTTAAAAAAAATATACATTGCTGTTTGTAGACTGTGCTTGAAAATGGTTGAAAGTGAAGATAGATCTGGAAACATCATATAAAAGTGATATGTGTCATCTACCTTCCAAAATCTTTGGGAGATTAGAGACAATAGTATTGTTAATAAAGAAACATTGCAAGATGGTCCATTGATAATTTAAGACTAAATAATTTGAACAGGTCTGAATTCTAATAGTCAAGTAGGTATTTATTTATTAGCTTAATACTCTACTTGTAACACGTTATCAGACACTAAATTCTCTGTATATTTCTAGTTGTTATTTTTCCATCATTATCTATCCATATTAGGCCGCTGTCATAACTAGCGGTTTTTGAAGAGCGTCTCCTCCGCCTGTTTGAAATTTCTTTGTTTTCATGTAGAGGTTCCCACTATTGGGATTTCAACCACCTACTGTGACCGAGCGTAATCCCATTGCTTTTAGTCCGCTCGGGCTCCGCTACTAACTTG
>PXIH01S0000764.1:34868-45531 GCA_003024985.2 Euperipatoides rowelli
GTGCTTTTACAATATTATTATTATTATTGTTATATTATTATTATTATTATTGTTATATTATTATTATTATTATTACTATTATTATTATTATTATTATAGGTTTTATTGACAAATAACACAATATACAATATGTATAGATTTATTAATTAACTAAATTTAGTACAGTATACTTTATGCGGTACTTTTTTTAATAAAAAAAAAAAAAAAAAGTACAAAAGTCCCAAAATACGAAAGACGTATTTTAAAAAAACGTAAGAATACGGAAAAAACGTACAATCTGGCAACCCTAGACGGTAGTAAGTTGAAATTACCTAGATCGGTGCTCAGAATATTGGATTATTCACCTCTAGATTATCCTAGCATTCAGGGTTACGGTAAGGTTAGGACTGTAAAGAAAATATACTAAAATTGGCGAGACAAAAAATAGTAATTCTACATGCTAGTACATTTTAGTTGTTGTATGACTCCTACTCCTAATCTTAATTATGTTTGTGGGCAGATAACGGACTCTGAACGTTAAATTCTTTCCGTTTCAACTGTCTCACTTTATTAAACGGAAACCATAAATAAACTTTAGTTCATTTCGTAAATACATTATTCCAGTGAATAAATTAATTAGAAATCAAACAAAAACAAAGTAAATATAATTACAACAGATCATGGGGGGGGGGGAGGCAGATAGTCATCATTTAAGATGTCATTTACATACGGAAATGTTTTTAATGGATTGAACAATGGCTGGGGGGAGGAATTGAAGGTAATGTTTTAAAATAATTGTAATTTAAACTGATTCTCAGAATCGATATTAATTTAGCTAGTTTTCAATAAAGGAAGGAATTTATTAAAATTTTATCTGATTTTATTTTCCATATTTTTTTTTTTTTAAAAAAAATACAGTGTTTTTTATGGATTTGAAATATAGTATGATATTTAAAAACAAAAAGAATATGGTTTTAAAACTAAAAAAAGAAAAAAAAAAACTATTTAAAAAATTTTTAATTGCTTTTAAAGACAAAGCATATACGTTATTACCTTGTTAAAAAAAATACACTATAATTATTTTATCCTGTTTTTTTTTTTTTAAATAATTTTTAGAGATATTTTGCTTGCTTTAACAGACATGATATTTTCATCTTCCTCTTCTCATATGTCAGAAATACTTTTTAAAAACATATTCTGAATTTCTCAGGTAAGGAAAAAAAAAATCAGAATTTTAAGTGTTAAATTTCAAAATGGCTCTCTGTTCGATTCTTATTGAAAACCTATTCTACCGATCCTCGTCTTTTTTTTTTTTTTAAATTAGCAATTATAAGTCAATCTATTATTAATCTGTCCTAATCAAGTTTGCTACTGTATTTGTTTACTCTTTCTCATTAATCGTGTAAACTGATCTTACTGTTGGCTAGAATAAAACAAGCACTCGTTCTTGTTAACAGAATGACCTTTGAACTGGGAGCCTTGTTACATCCATGATTTCAAACTTAATTGTAATCATACAACTAACTGTTGTAATTTAAAACATAGCAGACTCAAAAGTAGCAATAAATAGCTTTAAAAGAAAAACAAATGTCCTGACATGACATTCTGTTTTTGTCATTTATTTCCAAACGATGTTTCAATCATTTGACATACGATACGCATTTGAGTTCTTGCGGGCATTATTTCTGTTGATATATAATATTGAATTATTGCCGTAATTAAAAATAATATATTTGTTTTATTTTCGACTTAATTTTAAATTATTATTGTGATGAAATTTTACAATTTTTAATTAATAAAAAAGTAATTATACATTGTATATGGTTTCATTCTCTCTCTCTTTTTTTTTTGGTGATAAAATGTTAACCTATATGTGGCTCCATCTAACGTTATTTTATTTAAATGTTGTGGCTCTTGTTTCAAAATGCTGGAGTTACTATCATTTTTATGCGGTATAATTTTTAGACTTGACTATCAGTGTGTTTTACTTTAGCTTTACAGTTTCCTTTCGTTTAAATATTTACTTCGATATTTAGACTACAATGAATAATAAAATTGGCTATATTTATGAAATAGATTTTAGCCGACATTAATATTAGGATTTTGCAATAAAAAGCTTGGGGTACGTAGACGTGAAGTAAAGAGTTTTCTATTTTCATTCTTCTTTTTAGCCTCTTCACCTCTGAAGATGAGAGGTTATACTCTTGAAGCATCAGGGGTTTTTTTTTTTTTTTTAATTTTTTTTTACTATTAACATACTTTTATTTTTATCTTTGGATTTATAGTTTTTCATTGAACAATAGAATACTGTACATTAAAAAACAAATTTTCTCTTTGTATCTATCTGTCATTCTGAACTCTTTAAATTGCAATTTTCCCCCAATTTGTGTTACACTAGAGGTCTAGAATATGTATATAAAAGGTCAAGGTCCTAGGTGGTCACATAGGGGTGCTAGGGGGCCCCAAAAATCTAAATTTTTAAAATGCTCTGATTATTCAAATTTGAAATTTGTGTTACCCTAGAGGTCTAGAATCACATGGGGGGGGGGGTTTGCTAAGTGGCCCAATTGAATTCCGTCATTTAGACAATGAAAATAGACTTGCACATTTTTTGGGGAGATGGGGAAGGAGGAGCAAATAACATGGGAGTGTTTACCATTGTTTAAAACATGACACAACAAAAAAAATTACCGTCAATTTTGACAGGTTTTGACTAGTATAAGATTAAAACATATATTTTTACTAGTTTTATTATTATTAGTTTGGTATCCAGATTACCCAATCACAGCTGTTTAATCCCCTCATATGACTATGGCATGTTATTTTTTTTTAATTTAAAATTAAATATTATTATTATTATTAATAATAATAATAATGGTTAAGGAACAAGTCTCTGATCTGTTTTAATTCATCTCATAAATGTGGGTGCACACATAAATTTGTTCATAGTTCTTTGCCGGGTTGAGTCACAATAAAATGAAATTTCTCTATACAATAGCCAATCATATTCCTTGTCTTATTTCCAACAGTTGTTATGGTTTTTAGTTTTATACATCAAAATTAATTCCAATAAACGTCTAGTAGCGTGTAAAATATTTGATTTTTTACTTTATTTGCTCCTTTACGAAAATCCATTTTCAAATACAATGTTTTCAAACTAAATCAATTGGGACAAAAACAACAGTGTGCTGCCCTCTACTTAGAAAACCTAAGATGTGACAACAATGTGCTGCCCTCTACTTAGAAAACCTAAGATATGATTAGTTCAATGAATAATAAGACAGAGAGCAAACGGATAGCTCTGCATAAAAGATAGATTTTTTCATAATTATGGATGATGAGGGACAGTTGTCCGCCTTTTAATTACATGTCTGTCTGTAGCAGTGTGCAACATCTTTATGGAGCTGTATCCATTTTTACACAATGGACTATATTGTGTCGAAGTAGAAATGATCCTTCATTGCTCTACTAAGCAAACAATTTCCATAACTCGCTGATTTTTAAAATGGGATCCTTAGAATGCCAGGAGTACACAGATCTATTCTCAGCGGTCCTCAGGTGCTCTTCGAACATGTCGGGTTCATTTTCCTATGTAATAAAAACATTCTTACTTTATTTCAAACACAATAAAATAGACTAGAGTCAAGAAACTGAGGCTCCTTGTGTCCAATTTAGTTTCAACCAAAGCTTATGTGTGGCGCTACCTGGACTTACATGTATGTATCGATAAATATCTTGAGGTGGTATCAATATTTTTATATTTTCTTATTTTAATACGTTTTGAAAGACAAAAAATAAAAATAAACTTTAAAATATTAAAAAAATAAATTAGTATAATTTCTTTTTTTTAATATTTTAATGAAATGTTTATTTTCAGCCTTTCAAAATGTATTGAAATAAGAAAAAAAAAAAACATTTATAAGTGCAGCTAGCGCCACCCATAAGCCCTGGTTGAAACTAAATTGTATACTAGCCTAGTAGCCTCGGTTTCTAGGCTCTAGTTAAAATACTACCTTCATATCAGAGAGTGAAAAAATATCTTTCCCTATTTGGAATTTTTCTTCAAATAGGGATTTTTAATAATTCATAGGGATGGGGCCCTTTCCCCAAAATTTTAATAATGGAAAGTTCTCCAACTTCTAAACCCTAAGAACCTTTGCTAATTCATTGATTGTAATAATGATATATAGTTCTTTCCAGTTTGTCTGCAGCAGAAAAGATAGTGTCGCGGTGTGTTGTGATGACACTAACAATTTTAAACCCAATGCTTTCATGGAATGTATCACACAGCAAAAAAAAATGGTGTTGGTCTGCGGTGGGAAAAAATATAGAGCTTGTTTTAAAACTTATATGGTGGCTCATGTTGGAAGTAACACCTCTTTTTTTAAAACATTTTAATGGATTATGCTAAATACAATACTAGTTGCATAACGTTAGTGACTTTCTATTTCCTTACCTTAATGTTACCGTTGGTCAATCTTCAAGACTAATAGAATTTCACCAGTTAGTGTTCGTTCTTGTAATATAACTTTCAATAAGTAGAAGCAACTCATCAATGGATGTTGTCGACATTCGGTAATATCCATCAAACCATTCTTTGTCAAATGTGATAAAAATTGTGAAATGGGCTTGCTATGAATCACATTAAGTTTAATGGAGGACTCATTTACATTTATGATGATTCTTTTATTCCCCCACCCCCCTAGGAACTTGACAGAAGTCCTATTAGGCAATTTGGGTTAGCTTCGTCGTGATGTCGGTTGTAAACAGAGCTAGGTGTTGACAGTACAGTATCTAATGCTCATTCTATGCGTGTCACCCAAAATCGCCATATTTTTCACTGCAACACATCACAATTCACCATTTAGTCCTGATCAGTCTTATACTCACTTCAGAGATAAGGAAACACCATTTAAATGTAATGTGGTATGTAGTATCGTATTTGTAAGAAATTGTGGTAAATTTTTTACATTTAAATAAATTCATTCATCGCTATTTTATTAAAAAAACATCAGATTATTCCTATAGATATTGTTCTTGTTGCTACTAATGATTGTTATATTATTTAAGTAGGATTATCTCCTCTTCTCAGAAATTAATAGTTTTTTTTTGTTACTCTTCATAAATTTTCCATCTCATCAGACTATCTTTATGTAAGGGGGAAGGTGGAGTAAACCATAAAAAAGAAAATAATAGGGACGATCAACATTTTCAACAAGGAAGAAGAAATCTGGAGAAGTCTACTGGTCCCAAAGAAAAGGTCTTTCTAAAGTAAAAATGGCTAGGAACCCCTTGTTAAAACTAATGATCTAAGAGATTGGCCAATGTTTCTTAGTCGTTGAAGTATGGTTGAGAGGGAATGCCCAAAGAGGATATCTTGTTTATTGCATTTGAATGGTATTGCCTAGAGAAGTTCCTTTGGATCTAAGCTGGAGAGACAAAAACGGAATACTGGCAGACATTTTTATCACATAGGATGTTCATAGAAATGTTTAATTGTTGGTAGACAATTTATTGTGATTCATAAAGATCAAGAAAGAACAATACTTCCTTAGGAGTGAAGGTCATTTGCATCGGAAGAACATTTGGTAATCACCCTATAAAACTCTGTGAATAATACTTGTCATAAGAAGATATCACAGCTTCCCTAAATGAAGACAATGGTAATTCTACTATACTTAATTAGATCTATCTTTTGATACTGTTATTTTGGTTGCATATATACCTGATGTGATTGAATTTTGTTTCATAAAAAAAAAAAAAAAAAAAAATGCATAAAATAAATTAACCTATAGTATATTCTTATACCATTTAAAATGAAAATGTGCACATATTCTATACTGTTTGGTAAATATTATGATGACCCCCCCCCCCCCTAAGGAAGTGATGCCTGGATGGCTGTTAGTAGGCATAAGATTTAGACACCCTTAAAATATATATGAGGGTCTGGAAGGGTATAGTCTTCCAGTGGTAACCATGGGCAGAATTCTGGTAGCATTATTCTAACATACAGTATGGTATATTTAGGATTTAGGTCAGGACTGCCCCCCTCTCTCACCGCAGACAATTCAAATATGGGATTCTTACTAATCAATGTGAGTGGCAAGCATTATATAAATATAAACTTTGGTTATTCCATACTATTTGTATTAGTATGGTATAACATGTTATAAGAACTGTATATTCAATTTTTATATCAATTTATTTTGCTCTTGTGATTAAAAACATCTTTAATAAATTCCCCTAATTATCTAAAAAATTGCAAAAAAAAAAAAATGTGAGGGGCTTTGCCACCAAGCCACCCCACCCTCATATGACTATTTAAATTTAGGCTAAACTGTGTAAAATATCAGAGCTCCTAAAAATGGACCCCTTTTGTCTTAATACAGGCCACTTTTGTCCACCATGCCTAGATGGTAAAATGTTCCTGATTCTGATTCATTATCTTATAGTTATAATACATTGGCAATACGATTCTCACTCATTATCATACAACTCTAATACATTGTAAATATGATTCCGACCTCAATATCAATACAACTGTAATATATTCTAAATACAACTCTCATTCATTATTATATAACTGTAGTACATTGTATATATGGTTCTAAATCATTATATGTATATCCTACATAACTTGTGTTGCATTAGTTCTAAATTCTTCACTAAATATACAATTGAAGGGGTGAGTTGCTGAAGGTGTTATGTGACANAAAAAAAAAAGAATGCATACCGTAATAAATGGAAATACTTCTAAATGATTATAATTATTTATTTACTGAAAAACAGCAAATAGCCAATTACAATTTAGAGTAATTATGAAATGGAAAAGGGAAGTTCTCTCATCTCTTCTGCAAATATAGAAATACTCGCGCAAAAAAAGTTTAATAGGCTGCTTCCAACATCTTTGCTTGCCCCTGCCGATAAGTGAAAAAAAAAAAAGACTTGGAAAATATAATAACTTTAAATTATTTTTTTGTATTTAAAATAACTTCGAGTACTGTATTCGAAATGTTGCGATTCTAATTTTAAAAGCCATTTGCGATTAGATTAGTTTATTCAAAGACGAATATATACTTCCAACGTCTTTGAGTTTATTAGTTTTAATTAAATAAAAGGGTGTTCCTGCTGTATCAGTTATTCAATGAAATCATTGACATACTACTTCTTGAAAATAGAAACAGTTTCCATTATTAATTAAAGAGATTACAAATAGCAATAGAAAAATATTTAAGTCCTTTCAGATGTAGGACTTATTATGCAGTAGGCTATATTTTAAAAATAGTTAAAGATTTTATTTTTCAAAAGTAGGATTGCCAAAACCTAGAGATATAAGTCTGAAAGACTTTTTACCGCAGGTTTTTTTTTTTTGTAAAGCGGAATTGCACACCTTTAATATAATTTATTGAACATTATAAACAAGCAAACAAAATTAATAATAATTTCATGTTTTTTAAACAATAGAAAAATTAAAAATATTATTAATTGGCAATTATTATGCATGTTATTTATTTAAATGTTTTTTTTTTTTTAATGTAAATCGGCAATATTATCAGTTTGATAATAAGGCGGGATATTTTTATTGTTTAGATTAGAAATAAGAGAAGTAGGCTACAGAGGTTTTTAGCTCTCCTAATTGCCAAGTTGCAGCATAGTATCGTAACTGTGATCTGTTACCCAGGTCACAGTCACAGAGTAGAAAGCAGATTCTGTGGCAGGAACAACTCTCGTTGTTATTAAAGAACAGCTAAATTGAGAATTGAACGTAATGTAAAATGGGAAGTTTAGCTTTGAAGTGTCAACTAATCAAATGGGTTTAGTTTTGTAGAAAAATTGACAGTATGATTGTATGCTGTGTGTGTATGACAAAACATTCATTATAAATTTTGATTTACTGCATAATAAAAATGTAATTCATTTCAAAAAAATATTAAAAATAAATTAGAATATGGTACTGTATTTATCTAAACTGAAATGATTCTTTTCATATCGTCTATTAATTTTTATTTTCCAACTTTTTTTCACCCTTTCTAATAATTTTGCGCCCATGATTCGTGCGCATGGAGCAGTTCGCTCCAACTGCTCCATGGTAGCTGCGCCACTGAGTCAGATATATTTTGTGTGGCGGTAACAGATGTGAGGTGGGAGGAGGTGCCACAAGGCAATGGACTAATTAAATATAGGGATGACCCGGATGAACACACAGAATGCCACCACCAAGTATTAGGTATCTCTAACAAAAACACAGCTTTGCATGTTTTTTTTAAATGTAAAAATCACATATATCCTGTTCTTTGGCAGGATGTAAAATATGGGAGTTTTGACATCCCAACATTACTTCCCAAGACAACACGATCGATCGACGGGTGCAAAAGGGGGCAATTCTGTATATACTAGATGTAAGGCAACCCTCTATAAGACTGATAATGTAGGATAATAATTATTAGCCTATTAGCTTTTTACAATCACTTATTTTTGGTACATAATTTTGATTGTTTTCATAATTTAGGGTTTTTTATGTTGAAATTTCATAAATCCAGTAGTTATATAAGGATTGAAAGGAAAGGGAAGTGTTAATAGACTGTATTATATGTCATTTCTAACTTTAATCTATGGCATATTTTTATATTTTATCTCATCTGTAAATTAAGAATGTAATCACTGTTTATTTTTCAGCAGTGTATGAAGATCCCATTAAAAGCAGGTTAGGACTTGTGTATAAGTTTTCATTGATGAATCCATGCTTGTCGCTGTAAGGCAAAGCCTTCAGACCGGCTTATCCCCAGAACACATCATAAACAGAAATAAATAGTCTAATTTCTCTCTGAAGAGATACTTTTGCAGTTCAAACTCTCAATGTCATCGCTAATGATTTGTATTAACCACAATGATCTGAAAGTCATGTATTGGCTTGTTTAAATAATAGCTTTAAGGATTAGGAACGGCTTGAATTGATTCTAGGCTTTAGAAATCATGATCTTGCACTTCTTACTTCTGTAGAGATGAAAGTCAAAGTTATATTAATGCACTACAAACAGATAATGACCTGGAATATCTATAAATAATTATTGAGATTATTACTGAGGAATAATTTTCAACTTTTCCCTACCATATCATAAATATATATGCAGGGATGTCGGAATACAACATCATACATACTGTATGCAGAGATATGCGGTAGTCCGTTTTTTTTTTTGGGGGGGGGGGTGTTTGTACTTAATTTACAAAGTATGTGCAGGATTCTGGGTGTGTAACTCCAAGTGGAATATTGGACAGAACCCTTGTGACAGGGTGAGGGGAAAGGAGGAGTGGCTTGGTGGCAAAGCACCTCATATTTTTTTTGTAATTTTTTTAGATGATAAGGTGAATTTATTAAAGATGTTTTTAATCACAAGAGTAAAATAAATTGATATAAAATTGGATATACAGTTCTTATAACATTTATATATCCAACTCGATTTTTTTTTGCCTGACTATTTACTAATATTTTTTTCCTGCTTTATTAACAATTAATGCTATATTACATGGGTTCCCACCATGGTGACCGTCGGCCAATTTGTGTGTGCCCACGCTGTTCAACCATGAAAAAAAAACCTTCCACGTTAACTTGGTAGTGCCCGGATCCCATTGATTTAGATTGTGAGTGGTTAGGCAACCAATATTAGGAAGTTGTTTTCTTGTAAATCAATCTCTTTAATTCCATCTTTTGTGCTAATTAATGTGGACGAACTTGAGTGCAATGCACGCAGATGACCGAATTGAGTAGTGGTGGGGATAGTTAGAGAATTGTCTAAATACAGGCGATACAATCCAGATTCTACCTTTTAACATCTGCGCATATATTATCGTCATTACGGAAAATATAGATGGTGCCCGCCGCCCTGACGGTATTTTAGAATGTGCTCTAGGGTACAAAAAGGTTGGGAGGAAAATCTTATTCCTACAGTAACAACCAGAATACACATCTAAGGCATTCATAATAATGTATAGTGAATTTTTTTTTAATTTTTACGATAAAAATGTACTACGGTATTTAAACGCTAACGAAGACATATATTGTACATCGCATCAGTGTGCTTACACCACTTGTTCTTTGCGGAAGTTTTATCATTTAGCGATTTCATTAAATGGATTTATAACATTATTCACGTTTTTATTTTTTTTATTTATGTGATGTATTTAGGTACTAATTAGCGACGATTAATTATAATTGAGCGAACGAAGAGTAAAATAAATTCAGCTCATATACACATACTCAACTGTGAAGTAACTGTTCTAAAGTCTCAGTTATACTTTTTTTCAGAACAGGTTTCTGATCCTTTAAATCCGTCTCGTAAACGGAGAGATGTGTGCATACTTTTTTTGCAGGCCTGGGTCCGTAACCAATGAAATTGCTTTATACAATAGCCAATCATATTCCTCGTCTTATTTCCAACAGTTGTTATGGAATTTAGTTTTACGTATCAAAATGAATTCTAATAAACGTCTAGTATTTTGTAAAATATTTTAGTTTTGCTTATTTAAAACGGAAAACTTAAAATTGTTTATTTTAATTTGACTACATTTTTATAATATGGATTTCAAATCCTATATTATACTAATTGGTATAGTGTGTTCCAAAGCCAGTAACAGCACCACCTAACAGGCTTATTCAAAACTATTTTTCTTTTAGATTACTGTGATA
>PXIH01S0000766.1:10855-21591 GCA_003024985.2 Euperipatoides rowelli
AAATATTCTATATTAAATAATCATCACTTTTTACTCCATATATCACCCTTCTTGAAACTGTCAGATTATATTAATTCTTATGTTAATACCTCCATGTAGCCTACTAGATTATTGAGTTATCCAACATTGCATAAACCCCATTGCTATCTAATGCAAACATATCTCTAACATAAAATTGTCTGAAATACTTCATTATTCTGCCTATGGCCTCTGTAACATTTATATTCTAAAAAACTATATCGCATCTGGCTTTCCAAATGGAAAAAAATACTACTACAATAATGTTTAAACACACGCTTAGGTATTTCTTTCAATTTTTTTGGTTTTCAAGCACCCCCAAACATTATATTTATTCTCCCTTATAACTCGTGTTTTTACACAATCCCAAAAATTATGATATAGATTCTCATCTCCATAGCAGCCAAATACACATCCAATATTATTTTTACAATGTCCAAATCCCTTTTTTTTTCATCCACTTTTTAGTTGACAATATTCCTAATGTATACCTTATAACAAAATTTTGCAAATGAAATATAAAAATAATTTTATGGCTATGCCACTGGGTGCGAGGGTCCTTGAGCATTTTCAGCTGAGGGCCATAAGACCGACAGTGTGTCTAACTAATTATTATTAATGTTTGGGGAACTGAAATATATATTTTAGGAGAGAAGGGAAAATAATAAAAAAATTTGTAAACTAAGAAACAAATTTGCCAATGTAAGGAAAACTTTGGATGTACTGTATAAAGGAATGCTCTGAAATGAAGTTGAATAATGGCATATTAAAAATAACAATAACATGCATGTAAATTCTTGCTTGTTATCGTGTTAAAAATAACTTTAATACGGGCAGACATGTAAGCCTGCAAAGATTTGAAAGAAAATATTATTAACACAGCAAGTTAAATAAATTACTAATGGTTTGTTAGCAATCATCACATCTCCATTTAGTCTGAAACCAACCCATGGCATATACAGTAACTGCATGTTAAATGACTAAAATGTTCTGCTGCCTTATTTTTTAATTAAAAAATATAGTTTTTTGCAAATTGCCAAATAAATGAAATCTTTTTGCAAATCTTAAATCTACATTATTACTTCTGTACATTAAAAATGGTATCTCCTTAGCAACACAATATAACTTATATTTTTTATATTTTAACTTCTCAATATTTTCATTTACATTATTCAATTCCTCATATGTCTTCCTCCCATGTTTAAATATAGGCTCATTTATAGTATGTTTTATATCATAAAGTCTTTTAAAATTTTCATGTTCCATTATATATTTTTTAACATAATTATACATAATGGACTTATTGGCTGCCATGATGTCAATTAACCCCAATATTCCTTTTTTTTTTGTTGTTGGAAATCTTGTTCTGTACACCCCTACAAATTTAGACCCTCTAAACAAGAAATTATGTACAAGTTTACTAAATTTGTTAAAATCACTCTAGAAATATTAACAATGGAAAATAATAGAAAAACCTAGTCACTAACATAGTGTAAACTAATCTTACCTTCTCAAACAAACCAAAATTATACAGTTTATATCTACTAATGTCTTTTTCCATCTCTTCTAACTTCCCCTGCAAAACTATATATTGTAATATATTAGCATAATTTATAGGAATTTTTACACCCCATATATTCCCATGTTCTCCATGTAACTCTCTATACTTCATAATCTTCTTGTTCTTTAAATCCCACACATAAGACTTTTGAAAATTAATAGTTACTCCTTTAGTAATTCATAAATTTGATCCAACTGCTTCCTCCCTGAAACAAATACAGTTAGGTCATCTATGTATGACACTATTTTGATGATTGCAATCTTCACAGCAATCCAGATCCCTTTGCTAATCATTTCAATTTTATCTACTAATTCAATTAAGTAAAGAGCATATTATAGTAGCGATGACATAGGAGATCCTTGTAGAATCCCATTTGGCATTTTATCAAAGTGTAAATGATTCACAAAAGCAACAGTCTTATTTCTCAATATATTAATCAATAGTCTGGTAGTTTAATATCTCCGATGTACTTAAAATTAAGAAGTGAGATATTTGATATTCACATTGTTGAAGGCTCCCTCCATATCCACTCGAATTACATATAACTCCTCCCTTTTTTTTTTACAATAATTAGAAAATATCAAATGTAATATTAACAAGGCTTGTCCAATCGTTCTTCCCTTAATACCATATATTGTTAAAGATAAGCATCTTTCCACTATTGGTGAAATTATTTATAATATGATCTCCAAATACTTGAAATCGCAGTTTGAAATGCAATCGGATGAGATTTGTCAACTTCAATTACTGATTCTGCAAATATATATTTCTTCGGTATAATTTTTAAAAACGAATTAAAAACATTACCATATACTTCACCAGTTATTTTTCCATTTAGTAACAAATTGCAAAATCCAATAAAACAGTCATAATGTGTACATTCAATGACCTATATAATCCATACCCAATTCCATCTGGTCCAGGATCTGATTGAACATTGGCAACCTTTAATACATCTTCAAATTCATTCTTATTAAAAGACAGATCAAGTATGTCTTGTCCTTCTTTTTTTATTACACCTTTATTTTTTGACTTATAGTACTTATACACCATCTCCAACTTGAAACTTCTTATATTGATCAACATCACCATTATTTTGAAATCTTACGTTATTATCTTTTATAAACTTCTCTTCTATTATCTTAACTATATTTATGTTAGTGGTATAAATTACGTCTTCAGAAACTATACTATTAGTGGGGTTTTAAAGCGAGACAAAGTGGCTGAATATTTCACTTCTGGCAGAGAACATGCTCTTTGGGGGCTTATACTACATCCACTCCTGAATGTAAAAAGCCCGAGAACCCAAGTTTTGAAGGTGCCATTGGCCTGTAATGATGTCATCAAAATGGCAGTCACGATTAAAATTTTATTTTTGAACCTCCACTACTTTTTACAGTTATTTTTCCTCTCTAGCCGCTTATTTTCAGACAAGTTTGAGTTGAACATTCTATTGTGATAATATGAAATTGAAAATGTCCAATTNCTCATATATGGATAAAAATGGTGGCCAATTTGGCTGCCAAAAGTAAAAAAAAGAAAAGAAAAACACCTTTCAATTATATGGTCATATTTGGTTACAAATAATATGTTTGTTTTTTTTTTTGTATAGAATTCAGTGGTGGTACCAAAAATAGTGCCAGATAATTCCAGAAATAACAATAACCTTTTTGATAAATGGTATATTTTATTTTACACCTATCATACAAAATTAGAAATTACTGCTGAACAATGAATTACAGCTAATAATTTTGATAATTAGGTTGTGAATTAAATTTGTTCTAAGTTTCAACAAAATATACTGCTAGGTTTAACAGATTAATCCTAACACTTCATTCTATAACTGGGTAATGTGAGCATATCCTTTATTAAATATCATTTCATGAACAATACCCATACATGAGAATAACTGGGTACCCAATGTCCATTTATTATGCATTTGCATAAAAAGCACTGTTTTTTTTTCAGTCACATGTCATCAGTTTTCCACAGCTTTTTGTGACATCTGAAATGTTGACCACAGTGGCAGATATCCTTCATCATATTTTTTTCATCCACAAGGGTCTGGTGATGGAAGTTGAGTCTTTTTCTAGACAATGCCTCCATATAAGAGCTTGTATAGTAGCTCACCTCACATGCTGACATAGTGCATTACCATTGGGAGGTATGTGCTCTATGGCCCTGTACTTCTTGATAAACAGAAAATGTCTACAGTCATTGACACTGTTGAAGTGTGATGTTATATCATATAGAAAAACAACAAATCTTTGAACTTTATGCATAAATGACTAATCATCTGGAGACTTTTTGTCAACAACTGTTTAAAATTATTGTTGATACTAGGGAAGGTCATCCATACTTTCCAAAGTCCTTTCTTACCTATACCACAGAATGCAAAAACAGTAGCCTATCACATCTTGTGGTGGATGAAAGATTGGCAGATTTCTACAGATTTCTGGTGACAGTTGAGAACACAGATCATGAACAGCAATCAATCTTTGGTGTTTTCTAATACCAAACTTGATCCAAAGTTCTTGAATATTTCCTATTTCTTAAAAACAGATACTGCCATGACAACAACATCTGAATGCACAGTACGCATGCTGATGGAGTCCATGACCACTATCAGCTGAAAGGTTCACATGAAGAAGGCAGCCATCTGCTTCTTCATGCCATGAGGTCACATCTAACTCTGCTCCAGCTGAAATAACTTTGTCATCAAGTGTGCACACAATCATCTTTCCTCTGTACTGTTCACCCATAAGATGTGTTGCCAAGAAGTGAAATAGATGTTCTTTGTTCTCATCAACTCGTAGGAATTCATTGTAATTCCTTGGGATTGTTGAGGATGGTGTCACTAGTATCTGATTTACTGTTCTGCTTGACTGGCTTGTGTCACCTTCTGGGATGATTGACTATATCTATTGAACACCACATCAATTTGTATCTAATTTTCTTTCATGGAGTTAATAAGTGCAATATTGCTGCACCATCCAGTACAGATGTTGTAATTTTTTTGTTACTGTACTTATGTTTATGTTTCTATTGGTTTTTTTCAAGTAATTTTCTTAACAGTGTACAATATCAGCCTTGTTGCTTGACTTTCTCAATCGTCCAACTTCAGATATGGAAGGTGAAAAAGTTTTCATGGGAGAAAAATTTTTAGACATCTGTTTCTCTGTTTTGTAGAATAGACTAAATCTCTTCACAATTCATTTATTTTTGTCTTTGTATTTGTTCTAACCTTTATTGGAGCATTGAATATCTCAACATTATTTCTTCAAATAATATCAGGAATAAAATGTTCAGAACTGTTTAGGTGATGTTCAATGTATTATTGGCACTGTTTTAATACATCTGAGTATGCTTTTCCAACCTTAAGAACAGCTTCTGATCTCTCAACTTTCTACTGACAATGGAAACTAGTTGAATGTTTTAAAAGTAATTCCTTCATCAGTTACAAAACTTAACACCCACCTAACATGAATCCTAAATCTGTTTTAAAATGCTTGTGAGTCTTCATGATGTAAGTTTTCTATTTTATCCTGTGAACCAATGGAGCAAACATCCTCAAACTCTGTAATAATCCTAGAAATATCCGGACCTGATATCTTCAATTTAAGAAGAGCAGTTTCATTGCATGGATTCTTAATGCTCCACCATCACATTTAATCTTTTTATTGTTTTGTTTATGAAACTGTCATTAGAAATATCAGAAAATGCAGATGTGGTTCTATTGCTTATGAATTTTCCTTGTAGAAAATCTGCATATACATCAGGATATCTGCCAGGTGGTTTTTCCAGATCAAACACAAACACTGGCAACCAGCGTGAATAATGCACGGCATCCAAAGCAAATGTCCAAGGACATATCCTGTTGAGAGTAACAACAAACAATTTGAAACCACTAGAAACACAACATAATAACAAAACATTACAACAGCTATACAAAATGGTGCAATAATAGTGCACTTATTAACTCCAATGAAAGAAAAAACATTTCTGAACTACTATAACAAAATCTTCAAGCCATACATTTATAGGTTATTGCATAACTTTATACAAATTGACCCGGGGATTGATAGATATAGTCATTCATCCCTGAAGGCTGGCACTTTCCAGTAAAGAGGAACAGGAAGTCAGATACTAGTGATGCCTCCACAACATCACCAAGGAAGTACAATGAATTCCTATAAGTAGATGAGAACAAAGAACATCTATTGCACTTCTTGGCACACATCTTATGGTGAACAGCATAAAGAAAAGATGATTGTGTGCACATTTGATGACAAAATTATTTTAGCCAGAGCAGAGTTAGATGTAACCAGTATTTTACCTTCATGGCATGAAGAAGCAGATAGAAGAAGCAGATGGCTGCCTTCTTCGTGTGAAGCATGCATTTGATAATAGTCATGACTGCAACAGTAGTATGCATATTGTGGATTCAGATGTTGTTTAATCAGTATCTGTTTTTTTGAAATAGAAAATATTCAAGAACTTTTGATTGATTTTGGTATCGGGAAACATCAAAGAATGATTGCTGTTCATGATATGCTTTCTCAACTGTCACCTAAAATCTGTAGAAATCTGCCAATCCTTTCTTTCAATCACATGATGTGATACTGTTTCTGCATTGAGTGGTTTAGGTAAGAAAGGAGCTTGGAAAGTATGAATGGGCCTTCCTAGTTTCAACAGTGCTTTTGAAAAGTTGTTGACAAACAAGTCTTCAGATGATGAGTCTCTTAAGCACAGAGTCCAAAGATTTGTTGTTCTTCTATACGTGATAACATCACACTTAACAGTGTCAATGACTAGCCATTTTCTGTTCACCAAAAATAATAGGGCCATGGAGCACAAACCACCCACTGGTAATACACTTCTTCAGCATGTGAGGCGAGCTACTCTACAAGCTCTAATGTGGAGGCATTCTCTAAAATAAAACTTCAAACCTCCATCACTAGACACTTGTGGATGGAAAAAATCTGATGAAGGATATCTGCCACTGTGGTCAACCATTCCAAATGTCACAAAAACTGATCATATGTGACTGCAATAAACAGTGCTCTTCATGCAAATGCTAAAGAAATGGACTATGTGTACCCAGTTATGCTCATATTAGGGTATTAAAATGAGATTTAATAAAGGATACAATTACATTTACAAGTGAAAGAATGAAGTGTTAGGACTAATTTGGTAAACCTAGCCATTTATTTTGGAGAAACTTAGTTAATTCACAATCTATTTATCAAAAAAAAAAATTAGCTGTAATTCCTTGTTAGCTGTAATTCATTTTTCAGCTGTAATTCCTAATTGTGGATGTTAGTGTGTAAAATAAAATATACTATTTATAAAAAAGATTGTTGTTATTTATGGAATTATCTGGCACTATTTCGGTACCACCACTGAATTCTATATAAAAAAAACCATATTTTTTGTAACCAAATATGACCGTTTAGCTGAAAGGCTAATTTTTCAACTTTTGACAACCAAATTGGTCACCTATTTATTCATATATGAGAAATTTGGATCTTTTCAATTTCATATTATAACAATAGAGTGTTCAACTCAAACTTGTGTGAAAATAAGCTGCTAGACAGGAAAATAACTGTAAAAAGTAGTGGGGGTTCAAAAATAGAATTTTAAGCGTGACTACCATTTTGATGATATCATTAAAGACCAAAGACAGCTTCAAAACTTGGGATCTTGGCCTTTTTATATTAAAGAGTGGATGTAGCATAAGCCCCCTAAAGGGCATCTTCTCTGCCAGAAGTGATTTTTTTTTTTGCTTTCCAGCCCCACTATATGTACATTTGACTTTTTTTTTTTTTCCATTTTTTAATATTGAAATTAAAGACCACTTAGGAGATGACGCTGTGACCAGAATATCGTCTGATACTTTTCTAAGCATATTTTTTTGCTGGACAATTAGCAAATATTCTAATCTCAAATTACAAATCATATATCTCACAAGAATCCTGTGCATAATCATAAACATTCTTATTTATCAATTTGTTTACTTCTTCAATTTCTCTTTCTATTGCTTTTTTTTTTATTTATATTAATAGACACTCCCATCTTATATATAACTTTCTTTATCAGCTGCCATTTAATTAATGAATCAAAATTGTTATTCCAAATTATTTCTATTATTGCTTTATCAGTATCAATCTCTGTTACAATATCAGGAGTCCATATAGGTATCATTCCCATTCTGTTATAACTCTCATTATTAACCATTATATTTTTATTTATTTATTTATTATTTTATTAAAATATATACAAATTACACACTATTCTTGCTTTAAATATTACATAGCCTTCCTAAGGAATTGCATCAATATAATATTAAGTTTCAACATAAAACATCTTAAGACAGTGAAAAAAGGAAAATAATAAACAAATAATCCATACCATCTCCCCTTTTTAAAAAACCACCTTGTACTATAGCTCAAAAACCTGACTTTATGTCATAATTTCAATATCCAACAACCCATGGAATCTATACTCATCCATGGAAAATAAATCATTACAATATATCTGATGAAGGAAGAAAATAATCTTTGCTAATCCCCTTCTTTTCCCATGCCCTGATACATTACCAAACACCTCCCTTTACAAATTGAAAGCCATAAAGCAAAAAAAAAAAACTTCCTACTTCTTTCTGCAATAACATCTATCGTTCCATACCGCCAAACCTCCCTTAGTTCATATTTTCAGATACCCTTCTGCATTAAAGATTTTATTATCTCAATCACCGGCTGACATTCAAAAAAAATATGCTTACTATCTTCCTTGAACTGCACCCAAACACACAAGTAACATCATCATCATTATAGAACCCAATTCTATTCATCCTACGTTTTGTAGGCAATAATCCCAATTTATGTTTAATGATAAAATTTTGAAATCGCTGAACAACAATCAATTTTACCATTTTCAAATTTACTCTGTTATTTCTATAGTTACTATAATTAATATACCCTTCTATCACCTTACCCTTTAAAATTTTATATGGAACTTTCCCCTCCATGTCATAAATCTTCCGAACACTACTATATCCCTCGAACCACAATTTAAGAATGGGATCCTTGATAAATTCCCTCATCGTGTATAATTTCTTAAGTTTTACATCACTAATAATATTGTTATAAACAAAATTGTGGATTATAGATAAATTTAAGATCTTAAGATCTAATACCCCTTAATCCCCTTTATTATGGGGAAGCGTAACCTTAAATACATTCATGTAGTTGTATCTATCAAATATTAAATTTTGAAACAGACCATACATTTTCTTAATAAATATACCATTTACACTAGTAAAAGGCAAATAAAACACAAATCTGGAAATATATAAACTATTAATCACTCTGGAAACAATCAACCATCCATTAATATATTTCCTGACCTCCCTACAATTCCACTTGATATCCTATATATCTCCTCAAATCTACTTTTTAACAAGTCCCTGCTACTCAATACAGAATATATAATACCCAGAATCTTGCCATGACTGCCCCCCTATGTCTTTAAAATTCTGTTACTTATCACGTTCCACACATATGGTTTATCAAAATTTACCATAGATCCTGTCATAGCATAAAATTCCTTCACCACTCCATACACCTTATTCAACTGATCCCTTGATGATGTTACTATCGTGATGTCATCAATATATGACACCATTTTAATGTTGGCCATTCTCCCATATATCCAGACCACCTTATTACATTCAGTGATCTTATAAAATAATTCAATCAAATAAAAATAATGCAACATTTGGGAAAGAGGAGACCACTGCAACATCTAATTTGGCATAGCTTCAAAATGAGAGTAAATGTTATTTTTAGCAAAGGCAATAGCCTTATATTGCAAAATCTTAATAATCAACTCCAAGTTTTACTATAACCCAAATATTTCTTTAATAACCAATATATTCAACATTAACCATGTTAAAAGTGTTCGCCATATCTATCCTACAAACATATATCTCACCTCTCGTTTTCTACTATATACATTGAATACCAAGTGAAGCAGTGTCTGTGCCTTCCCCATCATCCTACCTATCAAACCAAAAACATTCTCATTAATTTTAACACTTATTCTGCCTAGTATCATTTTATGCAATATCTTATCATCGGTGTTTAATAATGATATTGGACGGTATCTCTTTATATCAATCCCAAAATCCTTATATATACATCTTTTGGCAATTATCTTTAATAAAACTCTATTATGCTCAAGCAGAAAATCACCTGAAATGTCATTATTCAACAAATAATTATAAAACCCCAACCAACATAGTTGGTAGCATATTATAAATATCAGCTAGGGACAACCTCGCTGGACTATACTCTGTTGTTGTCCGTCATATTTATATTTGTATGTTCCAATCCATCAATCCCACGAGACACATTTTTGCTCTTACATTCTTAATTACTTCAAATATCTCTTGCAAAGAAAATACACTATCCATTCCTCCTTAATTTAATACTCTTGTCAATACAAGTTACATTTTTCCCTGTAAAAAAATTATGTCTTTTCCTTTCTAAAATTCTCAAACCTTTCACTCCCCACCCTATTGATAAATTGTTCAGCTTGTCCCCCAATAAAGTCCCATTGTATTCTTTTAACAATGTCCAGATCATTTATGTATACATCATTCCCATCTACAAGACATCTAAGATTAGCTTTCCTCTTTCCCTTTTTTAACATAGAAATAAGCTTCCACTTGGGAAGACCTGCAATGTTACTAATTTCATTTTTGCACTTACTATATATCCCCATCAATTGAACTTTCAATAAATATTCTAGTCTATATTTAAGTTCTACAATTTCAATAGTATTCATATTACTATCATTTAAACTCAGTTCAATTTTTTGTTAATATTTTCAATTTCTACATCATTTTTTTTTTATTCTGCAATTGCATTTTAACTCCATACCTGTTCTAAGCCAGGGACAAAACCGTTTCATAACCGGCTCAGCAGGGAATCGTACCTGTGGTATTCCCAACATATGAACTCGACTTGATAGCAGCCAGCCTTGCTACTGACTGAACCACCTAGTTATTGTCATTGTCTTTGTTATTGTTATTGTTTCTGTTAGTTTTTGTTACTGTTACTGATAATGTTACTGTTAGTTCATGTTACTGTTA
>PXIH01S0000770.1:41604-53396 GCA_003024985.2 Euperipatoides rowelli
GTGGCCGATTGCAACCTATGTTCTTTAACATCACCATGCTGCAATGCGTGTTATCGTATCTTCCAGTGTGGCGCGGCCGATTGCAACCTATGTTCTTTAACATCACCGTGCTGCAATGCGAGTTGTCGTATCTTCCAGTGTGGCGCAGCCGATTGCAACCTATTTTCTTTAACATCACCGTGCTGCAATGCGAGTTGTCGTATCTTCCAGTGTGGTTCCGGCCTTAGAATATTTACAAATTTTGATATAGATGACTCTGAATTCAACAAAAATCTTGATTAACAGTTTCAGCACTATGCCCGAGTGAGACTTGACATTTTTTTCTCTCTTTAAAAGACGATCAACAATTCACACTAATTTTGTATTTTAAAATTACCTTGTTTAATAGGTCATATTTATTTCTAATTTGAATTTATTTATAGCCTGATAATTACTTTCTTCCTTATATTACTAGATGTCATGTTTAAATTCACGGAAGTAAGTAATTAAGAACACATTTCTATAGCTACTCTTTTTTTAAAATATCAAAATCCGACAAACTGAAAGTTTACAAAAGTTAGCTAATTCAGGTTCAGAATGATAATTCAAGCGATAAAAGTTTCTAATGAAAAAAAAAATCAAATGAAGCATTTTCATTTCTTAGACTCAGTAATTCTTCAAATATTCTTCTAGTTATTGTTATAACACGTCAAATTGTGATAATGAAATTGACAGGTTTTCAAATGAAAATGATAGCCTAATATACGCTAGTAGTTTTTATTGTTTTATTCTAGTTTTATTATTTTTCAAAATATTATTTTATTTTTATTATCGTCAAGATTCATTATCTGCCCACCAATATGACTGACGTTAGTAAGTTGAAATTATCTAGATCGATGCTCTAGATTATCATAAGTTTCAGGGTTATGGTAAGGTTAGGGCTGTAAAGAAAATATACTAAAATCGGTGAGAAAAAATAGTAATTCCACACTATGTTTTAGTTGTTACCTGATTCCTAACGTTAATTATGTTGGTGGGCAGATAATGGATTCTGACCTTATTATCTACCTACAGTATATAAGTTACCTCATATACCGTATATATGTGTGTATGTTGAGCTTTATCACAATAAAACAAATTATAATTCAATAACATTTCAGTCCACACACGTTAAGACTACCTTTAAGAAATTAAAGAAAAATGAAGGTGGAGGGGGTTTAGATTAAGTAGGAATTGTAATTAGATTAATTAAAGCGAATTGGTAAAATAATAAAAAATTTAAAAAAAGTAGAACATTCGACATTATTATCATAATATTAATGTCGGACTTTTGAATTTTCTCGTAAATTTGTATATATTGATATTGTTATTAAAAAAAATCATTAGCGGTGATAAAGTTATTTTTATGTAAATTATTAGCTATTCTACTAAATTAAAAAACAAAACAAAATCTGAATTTATTTATTCCTAAAAATAAATGAACAATTTTTTTGAAAAATGATCCAAATGCTAAATATACTGTGGAAGAACCATAGAAAATGCTCAAGTGCTGATGATATTTAACCAGAAAAATTTCAAGATGAAGTTATTTAATTTTAATGTTTATTAGCTTTAAGTACCAGGCATTGCCCAAGCTTTTAAAATTGTCTGTGCATGCACATCATTGGTGTGTCCAGGTTTGATGGTCATCTATATTTTTGCTGGGTCCAAGTGAATTACTATGCCAAATTTGGTCCAGATCTGTCCAAGTGTTTTAGGATAGTACAGAATGAAAAATTTCCTGTATTAACTCCAACGTCTAAGAAAAACTGTCCAAACATGTACAGCATGGAGTTTCCATGTTTAATGATAGCCTATGTTTTATGCTGGATCGTAGAGAGTAATTATGCCAAATTTGGTCCAAATCGGTGCAAGTGTTTATGATAGTATAGAATGGAAAATTTCCTGTATTAACTCCAACTCATAAGAAAAACTGTCCGCAAATGTACAGCATGGAGTTTACAGGTTTAATGATAGCCTATGTTTTATGCTGGATCGTAGAGAGTAATTATGCCAAATTTGGTCCTGATCGGTGCAAGAGTTTAGGAGTGTATAGAGGACATTTAAACATTTTGATAGATTAAAGGAAAAAAATATGGTAACAATATTAATGAAATGTATATTATTATTAACTAGATGACCCCCACAGATCATCTGCACCCTTTATTGGACATTTTTTCTGCCAAGTACCATAGGATTTTTAATATATAGATAATGCATGAATATCTAAATTTCCTAATGTTGAAACAATATTATAAACAGGGAATGGTCAATTTCTGTTCTCAAATGAGTAAAAATTAATTTTATTACCTTTTAGTAATACTTTACCCAGGTACTATTAATTGCATATAAATACATTAAAAGCATTTTCTTAAATTCTTACTCTGGTTAATGGCCCCAAGCCTTAATAGTGACTCGGGTCACAAGAAGGGTAAGTATGGTTTTTGAGTAAGTGGGCATCCAACTTAGAGTAACTGGGAATTATGATTTCTTCAAGCTCAATGACATTCTAAATGCATTTGAATAGTCTTTGGAAATCTTCATTGAAATTTGACTGTTAAAGCAATCACAGTGTCCTTTTTTATATTTATATTTAGAAACAAAAATGAATAAATTTATTCATTAAGAATATAAGTTTAGCTAAGTTACAAAGTTTTTTAATTATGGAATATTGATTAGAAGAGGAAAAAAAAATTTTTTTTAAAGGATAATGATATGCAGGTATTATTGTAAAAGAGATTCTTTAAAATTAGAATTAATATTCAAGATTCACTATTGATTAGAAAGAAAAAAAATCTGCCTAATTTCATAGAGGTAGAAAATATTGATTAAAAATTAATTCTCTCCAAACTAATCAATATTAATGAGAAACAGTCAATATTGCTAAAATAACTGAAAGAAAAAAGATTAAAGAAGAATAGAATTCTTACTCAATGTTAGGAAAATAATTAAAGTAAACAGCTTAAATATTTCCTACGTTAATGGAAAAGACATGAACAATGATGGAATCTAATGGTGGAAAATTATTCGAAATTTCGAAGAAACATAAAACTGTTGGAATTTAGTGTTTGAGAATTATTTGAGTAAACATGATATTTCTGGAACCCATTTGTTAAAGTCAAATATCATGTGAAGAGACAACAGTTCTGGAACAGGGCTGGGATTTAGAGCATCTAAATAGATAAGAACAGTGCTGGTGCATACTAATTAGGAGTTATTTGAGTTCACATAAACAATGCTAGTCAATAGAGTCTAAAGTTGTTTCCGTTCACATGGACAGTATTAGAACCTAGTGACTGCGGCTTATTATGAAAAGACAAGAACAGTGCTGGCACCTAGTGGATGGAAATTATTTAAGTAGACATTAACAATGATGTAATCTAATTATTAAGAGTTATATAGATAGATATGAACAGTTTGTGAATGTAGAGTTTGGAAATATTTGTATATACAAGAACTATGTGAGAGCCTACTGGTTAAACATTATTTCAGTAGACATTAATGATGATATAATCTAATGGTTTCACCTTATATGGATAGACATGGACAATACTAGAATCTAATATTTGAATGATTTGAATAGACATGATAATAGTGTTTAAATCAAGTAGTTGGAATTTATTTGGAAAACAATCAACACTGCTGGAAATAGTTGTTGGCACTTATTTTATTCTAAAACAAATATCAATGCACAATACTGAAATGTGCTAATAAAACATTTGGATAGAATTTCAAAAGACGGTTGTGTAGATCGGTATTTCAGCCTGCATTACATAGCACACTCATACGCTGTGCATATGTCTCAAGCGTCTGAAAAGTTAAAAATAAAATATCTCCAAGTTCTGTAATAAAATTTGCATAATAAATAAAATATATAATTTTTTGGAGCTTTTATACATATCACAATATATCATGAAATAACACTCTTCTCATATTTCACATTTAAAATCTATATATAAAAAATCCTTATGGTACATGGCAAAAAATAGGACATAGGTATTCTGGAAGGTTTAGCTAGGCGCAGATGTTCTGTGTGTGTTTTGTTTGTATTTAGCTAGTAAGTTATGTTTATTATAGATTTTTTGCAGTGTGGGTGTGTGACATTTCTTTGAAGGTTGAAATTTTTTATGGCAAACAAAAAAGTGTACCATAATTAAAAACATTATCTGATCATGAATTTTTTAATATTTGAAAAACTATAAATGTATTTTTCAAATGTTGATAATATTTTAAATACCCTTAAAAGCTTCTAGAATTCTTTTATTTTTTACATTGAATTGTTCTATTGTAGTAGCATGTACCTTAGAACAAAATATTTATAATTACAATGGGTAAAACATGGAATTTTTAAGGTATTTTCCCCAAAAGGATATAGGCCTTATAACATAGAGAATTGATTATATTATATTAAAAATATTTATGAATATAGTATATGTACAAAAAAAATAGTAGGGGAGATCAGGGATAGTTGCAAATTTTCACATTTTTATTTTTCAAAATTCCATTGCAAGTAATATTCACCTTTTCTTGATATATTCTGTAAGTCTAATACTTTGGGTACAACTTACCATAGAACTGAAGTTGTGAACAAAGTGGAAATATTTTATTTTGAATTTTGAAAAAACATAGTCAACTGTGACAAGTAAACCAACCTCTGGGGCTGGCTGTCTCGAGCATCAGGGTTGGATGTCCCATGTCTTTTAAATGACAAAATGCTAATTTAAATAATTTTAATTTCATCAGAAATTAAAAGTTATGAAATTAATAGAAGGGAGTAATTAATAGTAGTTACAAACTAAAAAATAAGTAAATGTACAAAAAAAAAATATTTACTTAACATAATTGAGGGAATTACACAATTATATAATCAAGATGAGAAATATTGCAATTTTGATTTGTTTATGAAGAAACGGGAAAATGTTCACATAAAGAAAATTATCAATTGGTATATTTGTGAATAAGATTTGTAGCCTATAGCATTTTGTTTCTATTTGTGACAAACAACCGACCCCATTTGATTTGTGACAATAACCCCAATCTGCCATCTTAGATAAAAAAAGACTACCTAGAAAAGTTACAAAGCCATGTGTTCTAAATAAGAATGGCAAATTATGACTATATGTTTGCCCTATAAGTCCACCTGATATTCATTATAATAGTGAAACTGTAAAACAGAAACAATTTAAAAATTTGGACAATAAATATTTAGTTATCATGCAAAAAAAATGAGAAAACTTGACCAACAGGTCACACCTATAATTTCACAGCTACTCTGTTAACAAAAAAAAAACAATTAAAAATGACTGTGACTGCAATTTTCTGTATAAGCTAAACCTTCTATTCCATCATGTGGCTGAGGTAAACTTTGTGACAACTAACCCATGTGACAACTAGTCTCGGTCGCCCCTATAGATAAATGCAATGACTACAAATTGTTTAGTAGTCTGAAGCGAAACACAATTGGAGATTCTCTAACGATCAGTTCTACAATAAGGTAAAACAAACTTATCATCTTTTCTGGTATTATTGCCAGACACTGTCCTTTGTCTATTAGGTAATCAGTGAGGATACAGGGCAAATAATTTTTTTGTGTGAATTAAATAGATAATTTTAGCCTTCTTTGTGATAACAATATTGTAGTTCACATTCTTTCAATTAATGATTATAATCGATAAATGATTTACCCATTATAATTCTGAGTACCCTACGGTATAGATTTTAATGCATGATATTGAGTTAATGCAAGGCTCCAACTGGGCACAGTGCTTCAATATGGATCTAATAAAATCATGTAAGCAATCCTCATCACATGTCTAGTAACATCAAGTCTTTTAAGTCTATATAGTATAAATAGGGATTTATTAGATTTTTAAACTATGTAGTTAACATGGAAATTCTAAATCACTTTTTATCAGGACACCCAATATTTTATAATACATTCCAATTCTCGTAACTTGATAATATTTCTTAAGATTATGGGATGTGGCTGTCCTTGTAAAAGCGCTATGAATCAATATTTTGCCTTATTTACATTTAATAGCTATTAATTAGATGTAGTTGGTTCATGTACGTGTGCATGAAGGAGAATGCCATATTGTTTATTTAAGTTTGTGTTGGGAGAAAAAAGGTTGAGAAAAAATATTTTTTTTGCAGTGAAATATTTTCACATTTTAGATTTCAACCGTCTGCTACACATGTTTCCAGGTCATTTTTGGTAGTAAAAAAGTGAAATTGACATGATTTTAAAATAAATTTGGAAAACTTGATTCATAAATTCTGTACCCCTAACCAGTTGCAACTTTTTAGGTTATGTTCATTGAAAATTTGTTTGAAGGTATGCATTAATGTAACCCCAGGTTTGTTTTTCAATGGGAAAACCCCAGCATTTTGTACAAAATATCAATACAGGTAAGTAGATGCTTATAGACTGAATTGAATATAGAAATGCTGGTCAAATAGGCTAAATACCTTTGAAATTGATCATAGATCATTTTTACCATTCTAGAAAATCTTATGTATCAGTTTATGTAAGATATAGGTATCTTGTAATTTACGTCAGGTATTGATCCGTTTATGACTATAATGTATTTCAGCAGGTAGGGCTCTTTGAAATGCTAGTTTCTCAGCTATATTGTCTTTCAGGCAAGGTGTATTATATTATACCAGTGTGTGGCTGCTTTTAAATCACAGCTGAAGATACATAATTTTGCTGATCATCATCATCAAATGCCAAGTAATCAAACAGGTGAAAAAAATTCAGCTATCAAATCTGAATCATAGTTCAAAACTAAATAATCTGTTCACATCTAGGTATTATAATGTGAGTGTTCCTCTTAAAATTGGATATTTTCTTGTGCAATTCCAATTTTGTTTTAAAAGATATACGTTTGTATGATATAGTTCACTACTTCCAATTTATATATAACTCAATTCCAATTTATATATAACTCACTCAAATTCATTAACCCAGTTTAAAGTTCCATTTTTCAATAAAACAATGCATATTTATAGCTCTTCCAGTCTGCATAATCACACCCATCTGGTTTCACCTCAGTGTTAGGCAGTGACTTTTGTAAACTAATACTATATAAAATAATTAATATTCTTCATAGTCTTCAATAGTTTGTACTTCCTTCATAAAATGAATAAGGAGCTTTGCTACATTATCTTTGTATTTGGCATCTTGATTGGTTATGATATTGATTTAACCTTCTCTTATCCTTTTTACACTTTTAAATATACAATAAAATAAAAACAAATACAAAAACTGTTTAGATAAAATCCTTTTATAAAAATTTATGTACCTATTTTTAAAAATAGGTACATAAAATTTTTATTTTTATTTTCACATGGTTTGGAAATTTTCTAAATAAAATTATAGTTCTTTCACCTTCGGTGGTAAGTCAATTCATTAGCTTGTGGGGGTATTAAACCAATACAAAAAAAATATATTTTAATTTTGAAATAAACACCATACATATCTTTAAAATAAAAATATCCCAGGGATGGCATATCCTTTTTCAGACACGGCATTATTTAAAATGTCTCGAAACATACTCGTAGTTAAACGATTCTTAGCTTGCATTTTATAATATTCTGGAGTCTATTCTCCAGTTTTCTGTACTTCTTCACAGATAATGTATGAAATCTAAATGTTGAATATTTTGGCTATAAGGTTTAGTAATTCAGGATATATATTTTGGCTATAAGGTTTAGTAATTCAGGATATTTTTTTTGACATGGCATACAGCACTTTGATATGAATGAAACAGTCTGGCCTCAATTCTTCTTTATGCTTGTAGACTTGAGAAACTGTCCTTAACACCCATTTCACTTCTCCACCAATTTTCTCATATTCAGAGATGTTTTATTCTCCATGGTAGAGAAAATAGTCCAGGAAGTTTTTAACAAATATTGCTCTTCTACACAATGCAGCTCTTTATATAGATAGTTTGGTCCAAAGATCTACCAATCTTGAACAAGATTTTAAACAAGGTATAAATCAAAGGACATAAAATGGACTAACCTATCCACACTACAAAAAAAAAAGATCCCAATCTAAACTGGTTTTAACAAATTCTAAAGAAAATTTTGATAGATAACATGAGTTTTAGAAAATAATTATTAGTGGCAAGTTTTTTCCTCCACTGGTTGAAATTTTGACTTTTCCCGCATTTTCTTAGGTCACATTATCAGCAGACAATGGCTTTTTCCCACTTGCTGAAACTTTGTGTTTCCACTGGTTTTTCCCACTAGTTGTAATTTTTTTATCATTTCCTATGTTTTGTAATAGGTTTTTCCCATGCTCATGTGATAATCCTTTTATCAAAAGTTTTAGGATTTTTCTAAACAGGAGGCATGAAATATCCCCTAAACTACTGGTCCAACCAGCTCTCAGTTTTCACCATTGCACTCATTGCCCTCAACAATCAAAATACTTAATAAACTTTCATTTTACACTGTTAGATCATTTTTTTCTATCTTGGCCCTCTTGGGTTTTTAGTCCCAAAAGATGTCATATCTTGATCAAACAAGATTTTTTCATACTGGACATGTATATAAAATCAATCTTTTATCTTTGTATTTTAAAAACCCTATTTTTTTAATCCCACAGGTGGCGCCTTAAATGCTTGACCATATCTTTTCTGGAATAGGTAAAAAGATTGGGTAACCTTGAATTGGAAACTTTTAGAAACCTACTTTGCTAAACTTTGTTCATTTCCATTCAAATTCGTTTAGTGTTAAAAGAATTTGGAAAAACTTCACTTCACTTCTTTATTATGCATAAAGCAAACTTTTTTTTACAAAAATAAATATATCGTGCAATTAAAACATACAAAATGTTATTATACAAATATTATAAAATTACAAATATTTACAGTTAAATAAAAAATTAATATATAAATTAATATGTAAATATTCAATCAATGTCTAAACCACAAATTATAGGATTTATCTTATTAGAAAAATTTTCCCCTTATAATAGGTTTAACATAGGCCTATTTTAGAACACAGGTAAATCTTGACAAGATAAAAGTCTAGTTCCAATTTAAAGGAGTTAATCTGGTTATTTTATATAAAACACTTATTCCTGAGTTTCTACAATACAGTTCTCGTTCTACATTGTTTAAACCCAACCGTCACACCTGGGCGAACATTTGAAACAATAGCTTATAATTCCTTTTTCCAATTGTTTTAAAATGAAAAAAATCCGACTCTAATTCTTAATTATTACTCTGCAGTTTTTTTTGCAGACTAATTTTTAGGGGTGTTGATTCCAACTCTCTTATTCAAAATGTGTCTAGGGGACAGGAAGTAACTTTTAGGAAACAGGAATTGAGGTCATAAAAATCACATCATATGTAAAAAATTAGCTTTCCTTTGGTCCTAGGACTATTCATCTTGGAATGTACAGGGCACTATTAGGATTCTATCTCTATATCAAAGTAGAAAGCACTTGCTTTTTCCTTCATAGGATATCCACGTAGAGTCCTATAACTTCTTTGTTCTATATCTGATTGTAGTGCCATATAGGATTTAGAGTTAGGACCCTTCCAGGGTCCTGGAACTATCTTTCATTTTGTTTAATGATGTCACTTCTGGCAGCTCACTTTCATATTTCAGCCACCAAATAACCCCTTTTTTTTCTTTGTAAATGTCAGATCAACTTGGAATTTTTGATTCTAAATTCACAGCGATGGTCTACAGGTCCTGATACTTGTCATTTTCTGCTTGGATAAATTTTATTTTTGGATACTTCCAAAAATGAGACTATAATGAGATTGACCACTTCGTGAATTTACAGATGGACTCAGCACTACCAGATTCACATTACCCATCTCAAAAACACATCTTCCTATATCTTTGGTTTTATGTTGTGACATGATTTTTTTTTTACATTACTCAATTGTAAACAACTCCGTCAAAACTTTCTGATCAACTCTAAAATTTCAGGAATGGATCCAGTTTTCCTTTGTCATGCCAAAAGCCTATTTTTTTTTTTTTTTGACTATGGTGCTCCTGGGAGCCTTCAGCAATGTTTGATCCATGATCATATTAAGGATTTTCACTAAACATTGGCAATTTCCATCAGTATTCAGCCATTTCCATGCTACAAGACATAGTTAAAAGTTCAGGTCCAGAATGCACACCACCAGTGGATGTTTTACGATTTTTAGTGGGCGGTAATGAATTTACTAAAAAAAAAAGTTCATCAAATCTGACATGAAGTCAAGGTGGCATATTGAAAACTGTGCAAAATATGTAAAAGTGGGAGGTAAATGAAAAAAAGGTTGAAGAACCCTGGTTAAAGCTTTAATCTCATAATTCATCTTAATATGATGTCACCACAGGTCAAGAATCGTATGATTAGTCTAGCATTATGTTCTACACAAGAATTGATGACATCTCTTCTGGTGACGTGCACAAATAACATCTCTTTCTGCTGGCATATTGGATCATGGGATTGTATTAGAAATGTTATTTTCACTCTATTTATGCCCAGCCCTAATAATATTAAAGAGGTGGAATAAACTTGCTTGATCATTTTAATGATTTTTACACAATTTCCCTTAATCCAAATTTAACCAATCAATGTGTGTTTCTGTAGTAATCCATTTGGATAAGTTTACTTGGCAGATACTTCTATCTTAGCTCAATGTTTTGATATTTTTACATAATTTCTTTCAGTGCAAATATTAACCAATTAGTGGACATTTCTGTAGTAATCCGTATGAATAAGTTTACTTGGCAGACATTTCTATCTCAGCTCAATTTCCATTTGTAGATCTTAGTTATGATTTTGTCAGATATTACTATTATTATCTACAATAAGGGAATTATCATAATTAGCAATTAAGACTTTTTGATTGTTATTCAAATCACGAGAATGGCAGTCGACTTTCATTTATTTCTGAAAAGTTCATTAATGAAACACCTTTAAAGGTTCATTTATACTTTTACGCAATCTTGTCCGTTGCATTACCATAAGATCATGAGCACTGCAGTCAGGTTTGCACATATAAAATACATTGTCATCCATAATGATGGGAAAAAAAATCCAATTTTTACGCAGTTTGTCCTCCATCTTGTTAGCCATTGAAGCAATCATATCTTAGTTTTTCTAAGTAAAGTAGGCATTCTGTCCCAATTGATTTAGTTTGAAAACGCCGTCTTTGAAAATGGATTTTCATAAAGCTGTAAATAGAGTAAAACTAAAATATTTTACACAATACTAGACGTTTATGGGAATTCATTTTGACACTTAAAACTAAAAACCTTAAAAATGCCCCTAATTTTGCTGACCCAGTCATGAAGGCTGCCGACTGGACCAAACCGGTGACCCCAAGGTTTCCGGCTCAAATACAGGGAGACCTCCCCCCCCCCCGGAATTTGTCCAAACATAGACTATATAATGAATTTTATGTCTTTTTGACCTGAAAAATCTTTGTATATAACCTTGAAATTGTTATAAGAATTTTCTGATATGTTAGAATGCTGGATTTATCATGTTGACTATTCTATATACTAATAGGATAGCATGTTCCGAAGCCAGTAACAGCGCCATTAATGGGCTTATTCAAAACTTTTTTTTTTTCCTTCTTAGATCACTGTGATATAAAAACAAACAACAACAAAAAAAACAACAAAAAAAGGTTTAACATGCTGAAAAGAACGGCGTGGGAACTATTTTTAGAAACTTTAACTGGTGTTTTCTCTTAGATGAAAAGGGCTTAAGCAAAAAAAATGGTTGATGCCCATGTAACAGGCTTATT
>PXIH01S0000771.1:1392-13494 GCA_003024985.2 Euperipatoides rowelli
TACGATTTTCTATACTCTCACGATTTTCGTATTAGCTACTGTTTTTTACGATTTTTGAAATTTTATTTTTTATGTTTATTCAACAGAATTTGATTAAAATAAATAAATATAAAATTATATACACTAAAATATATATAAAAAAGAAATATACCTATTAAATTGTAGTTGAAATATACAGTATGTATTTACAGTAAATTATATATTAAAAAAAGAAGAAATATACAGTATATAGCCTAATGTATAAAATAAATTTGTACTTTTTTTTCTCAATTATTTCACACAGGTGGTTTCTCCAGCAGAAATCCACATCTTAACTAATGAAAGTTAACAATCCTCATAAGCTGAGTATTATTTAGGCAGGCATAAACAATTGAGTAGTTTTCTTTTTTAATACCTAGTGTGAAAATATTATAATCTCTCTGCTGCATTAAAATAATAAAAGCGAAAGTTTCCAATGTACTGTAACTTAGTCAAGTTATTTTTTTTTTTAAATCATAAAACTAAAATAACGTGTATAACAATTTAATGCTTTTCTTCCTTATTTAATAAAATGCAATCAATATGGAAATTGTTTTAACAAATCATTTGATATATTTCAAAGAAGGTAACTGCAACTGAGTTTCTATTGTCAAGTGTAAACTTTTAAAAGGTGGAAAAAAACCCAGTTTGATCATTTTTGAGAATTTTAATTGACATCATTAGTTCATTACCATCAGTCCAACTATTAATCAATCAACGGCTTTATTTCTAGATAACATTGGTTAACAGAAACTTTAATTTAGATAAATTGAAAGAACATCATTTAGATTTCTTTGGAGTTGAAACAATATTTAAAAAAAAAAAAGATAATTTGTCGTGCTTTAAATAATTCCGATATACAGTAAATATACTGTACTATCTAATTTTAGTTTTTAGACACAATTTGTGATTATTATTTTTTTGCCAAGTTTTATTTCCAATATGCAATTTTTATTACGATTTGTTTTTGAATTGATGTAAATTATAATTATTTTAAAATAGTTTTGGTGGTAACCTTTCTGTCAGAGCCTGATTATTTTTGCATATTAAATTTTACTTCCTCTCATTATTCCAAACAGCGAGATTGTAGCGTCACTTCCGGACTCAACGTTATATATTTCTGAACTCAAATGATTATTTACAGTTTTGGTGGTAACCTTTCTGTCAGAGCCTGATTATTTTTTGCATATTAAATTTTACTTCCTCTCATTGTAGGTATATATAGCAGAGTGCTACATTGTCATTTTTTATGGTCTGTTATTTTCAACTTCAACTTATTACCGTACTTATTGTCGAGATCATTTATTTGAAGTATATTTCATTACAGAATTCAAAACCGCAAGATTGTAGTGTCACTTCCGGAGCCAACGTTATATATTTCTGAACTCAAATGATTATTTACAGTTTTGGTGGTAACCTTTCTGTCAGAGCCTGATTATTTTTGCATATTAAATTTTACTTCCTCTCATTGTAGGTAAGCACTATTGTTATTTTCATTTCTTGATGTTTATACAGTATTTATACGGCTCTGACAGGTTCCACCGTTATCTTTGTTCATTTATTTGTGACAGTTTTAGTTTGTTATTGTGTTATTATTATAACATTATGGCTACAAGTTACAACAAAGCAAAAAAAAGCTGATGTTAAAAATTGTCCAATATGTTAGATTGTAGTACGGTAGATAAAAAAGGAATTTTATGTGATTATTGTATTAATTGATTTCATCCAGGATGTCAGTCTATGTCTATTGAAAAATACAATATTCTGTCAACAAATCCTGACCCTTGGTATTGCAAAAAAATGTATTCCCATTATTAAAGACAAATTGGACACTTCTCAATCAATTGATATGTTATCCAAACGTATTGATAATTTTACATCAAAGTTTGAACTAGAATTTGACTCTCTTAAAAACCACATCACAGGAAATTTTAATAGACTTGATGATGCAGTTACTTCTATTACAACTAGAATAGATGACATGGAACAGGATAAATATGGTTTACAACTAAAATTTGATAAATTTAAAGACGAAACTGACTCAAATTGCTGCTATTTCGTCCACTTTGGATGGAATTGTTAGAGACAATCTTACTGCTTATAAACAACAAAATCAAATTCTGTCTACTAACTTATCTGGTGAAATACAACAAAACCACCATTCCGATCAAATTAATAACAGATCTCAACAAGACCAATATTATAAACTATATGACTTACAATGTAGAAGAAAAAATGTTATTATTTTTGGTACAATCTCACTAGATACTGGTGACAAGGCAAATATTAAACATATCCTTAATAAGCTCATTATTTTGTTTAAACTTGATATTGAATCCTCTGACTATTTTTTTAAACATATTAACATAGCCAATACCAAAGGAATGATTAAATTATCATTAACCACATTGATGACAAAAGGGCCTTTTTACAAAGGTTATAAATTTCTAAAAAATTCTCCTGACCCAGAATTAGTACTAAAGAAGAGAGGGAAAAGGATAAGCTATTAAAAACTGAACTATATTTGAGAAGAAATAGAGGTGAAAAAATAATTTATCATGGTAACATTGTTGAAATTGAGTCAGCTAAACACACTCAACCCACAACTAGTTTAAAAACCTACGACTTATAGCAATCACTTTTAGAATTTACTATTTGTTATACCAATATTTCCTCATTTTTGAAAAAATTCCCTTACTTTAAATATTATTTACTTAATAATAAAGTGAAAATTTTTGTTGTGGTTGAGTCTTGGCTTCGGCCTTCAATCGTGAATAATGATATCCTTATACCCGGTTATAACATTTTACGTAAAGATCGGTTGGATAGAAAGGGCGGAGGGATCATAATTTATATTTCTAGAGAATTAAATTATGACATTGTCTCTGGGTGACTATAAAAGAATCCTTGTAGTTCAGATTTGAATATAATTTAAACTTATATTTAGTTGGTGTATTTTATCGCTCTCCCAATTCATCAACCCAGGCTGACAGTCTATTCTTGAAAGCATAATTATGGGCATTAATCACTTCAAAACACACAGAAATTTTTCTAATTTATTGATTTACGGTGATTTCAATTGCCCATTGTTAGACTGGAGATTACACACGTCTGCCTATGGGGTTGGCACATTTGGTGATGGCTTATTTAATCTTATCAACAATGAATTTTTTTTCCAAATAGTTACCCAAAATACTCGATATAGAGGTACCTCCACTTCATTATTGGACCTAATATTTTCTTTTTTTGGAGACCCCATTTGATAATATTTACTTTGATCCACCTTTGGGCTTTAGTGATCACATTATTAGATCAGTAATTGTATATACGGATCAACCCATCCCTCCCTTCTCATATAACTTAAGATTTTTCTAGGGCTAATTACAATTTAATTTAATCAAATATTAAAAGATGTTAATCTTATTCTTTTTTTAATGTCCCTGAACAGTTACTAAATGCTATAATAGATACATAAACACAATTAAACATATAATTTCTTCTAATGTATACATAAGAAAAACATTTGATACATCTACACATAAAAGATGGATTACTCAAGGCACCAAACTATTAATAACTGAAAAGAAATATTTTTTTTTAAAATATATAAAAAAAATCCTAAACTATAATTACTTAATATATAAAAGAATTAGAATTAAAACTTTATCAGCAATCAGAAAAGACCGTTATGGTTCTGACTTTTGGGTTATAAAAAAAGCAAAAAAGGATAAAAAAATATGTTATCAACACTTTAAAAAAGATAAATTTAATAATAGAATCGTTTGCATTGATAAAGATGGGTCTTGTATTACTAATCCCTTTCCTATTGCCAATGAATTTTCTAAATTTTTTTCCAGATTTTCTCATGTTCATGATAAACCTAGGTTTGACTTTGTCAATAATGACCAACCTCCACTTTTTAACCAAATTGAACTTTCCAAACTTATCTCAGATTTTAAAGATTCTTCCTCTTCATCTACTGATGGAATTTCTTATTATTTTGTTAGGAGATGTCCTCATTTTTTTATCAATTCTATCCTTAAACTTCCAATCTATCTCTTGTCTCAGGCTGCATACCCAAAAACTGGAAACTCACTCAAATTCTTCCTAAATTTAAAAAAGGCAATAGGAAGCCTACCGCCCCATCTCTATATCATCTTCAATTTCTAAAATTGTTGAAAAGTTAATTTTGTTAAGGCTTAATTCATTTATTGAATCAAAAAATATTTTTCAAAGTTTCCAACACAGTTTTAGATCTGGCTATTCCGTACAAAAACTAACTTGATGCAAAGTAGTAGTTATAATAATTAAACACTTAAATCAATCCATTTAGATTGACATGGTTTTTATCGACTGCCAGTCGGCCTTTGATATGGTCAATCATAAAATTTTAATCTCTAAATTAATTTCCCCTGGATTCAACAGTTATATTGTATGCTGGATACAAGGTTTTCTGGATGATCGTAAAATCATGACAGTCATTGATGATGTTTTTTCTGACCAGTTCTCGGTTTTTGTAGGCCTCCCACAGGGGGCTGTCCTGTCGGCTGTTTTGTTTAATGTGATGACCTCTGACATCAATGTTAATTTATCTTCATTTATTATTCAATATGCCGACGACCTTAAGATCATGCGTTCAATTTATAGTTCTGATGATAGCTACAGTATATACTGTATTACAAAATGACATTAATATTTCTAATTGGAGTAAAAATAATAACTTAGTGATTAATTCTCAGAAAACTAAGATCATGAATATTGCTCATCGACCTAAACCAAACTTCTTAAAATTAATAATCAGACTCTTGAGGTTGTCGACAATTATCAAGACCTGGGGGGTCACTTTAGATTGTCATTTCTCTTACTCCATGCTGACAGGACTGCCTCTAAAATGCGTATTCAGTTTGCTTCTCTTCGTAACGCTATTGGTATCATTACTATTGAGATTTTTCTTATTATTTACCCTCTCTATATTCAAACATATAGATTACTGTTTTTTTTATTGTCTCAATTCTATATAAAAAGGACCTTTCCAAACTTACTCTAGCGTTTCGAAGCATGACCAAGCAAATTCAAGGCATGTACAACAAACCATATGTAGAAAGATTACAAGCTATTCATTCAATTTTAACCCCTATACAGTGAATTTCTAGGGGCGATGTTATAAATATGTATAAACATATTATTGGGGAAAACTTTAGTCGATATTTCTTACTGTCTGATAAAACTTTTTTGCGACATCATTATCATCATATCGGAAAAACCATTTTTTGAATCTAAACAATCTTCTGTCTCTTACCTGTATAGAAATATCGACTTATGGAATCGTCTCTCTTCTGTAATATTTGATGTCACTAAATATTAATGTTTTTAAAAATGATTTGGATTTATTTTTAGGCTCTGACCGAGATTTTTGTAGTCTGAGATTTATTTGATGTAAAAAGTTTTTCTTATACATCTGCTCTCCTTAAAAATAAATAAATAAATAATGTATTTTTTTAAAAAAGTATGCAAATTATTAAAAATTATACAGTATATTTATGGTATAGGCTATTTAGTATAGGCTACACCATATACAGTATGTTAAAAGTATTATGGTATTGCTTTTAATTTCATTAGAATGGCTTTATTTTTGTAATTTTGTTTTCATTTAATAAACTTGATTTTTTTTGTTAAAAAAAGCAATTATTACTAGCCTATAATAAGCTTATTTAAAATAATTAAAAAAATTTCTACTGTTGTTCAAACCCCCCCCCCCCCATCCCGTAAGATTTTTTTTTTTTGTAATTTCTGTTAAAAAGTTTTAGTATTTTTTGTCAAGATTGTGTCTTTTTGGTGTAGATATTCATATTTTAAGTTTTACCTGGTTAAATATTCCATTAAAAAAATTATTTTCATTAAAATGTTATAGTATTTTTTTGTATTTTGAGTAAAAAGTTTTAGTATTTTTGGCCTCATTTTCGTATTTTTGGATGTAGATCTTAGTATTTTTGGTTTTACTTGGTTGACAGGTATGCAAGATAGATTGCATAAATACACACACACATTGGGTTAATCAGCAATGACGTCAGACGTGACAACAATATTAAAGTTCAAATCTTAGCTTGTTCAATTTGATTGGCTAGCAAGTGCAAAGGTCATTGGCTTTTTAAAAATGGTAGTTTGCAAAAGAAAATATTGACGGCAGAAGAAATAGAAAAATTTTAATAAAAAATCAGTGAAGATGAACTAAGTTATAATCAGAATGTGGGGAAAGTAACCAGATGTAATCAAATACTCAGCTCTTATTCAGTAAAAAGAAAACAGGATAAGAAATGGTATAAAAAAAGTTCAAACATTTATTGATTATGTGTCTTTTCAATTCTTTTGTTCTTTATGCCAAAAATGGAGGCAAACTAACACGGTTTACTTAGTTACAATTAATTATTTATTTACCATTAATTCAAAACATTCTAGATTTGTATAAAACAGAATCAATAGCTCCTAAATATGGAAGACCAGCTAAAGAGCCCGACTCCTTTCGTCTTTATGAATGGCACTTTTCTTCCCTAATACCTCCCACAGAAAATTTAAAAAAAAATGCTGCTAGATTATGCTAAAAAAAAAGAAAGAAATGAAATGCTGATATATGTGTGCTGAATGTGATGTTAGTTTACGTGTAGTCTCTTGTTTTAAAATCTATCGTAGACAAAAGCAATTTTAAAATTCTTGAAAAATAAAAAATCTGGTTACTGTTATTTCTAATATATAGTAGCCTATAGTAAGTACCTTTAAAGTAATATGTTTTTTTACTCACAATCTTTTTTTTTTAAAAAAAAAAAAAAAAACTATTTTTTTTATATTGATAAATAAAATTTTTATTTTTTTATTGATAAATAAAATAACGAATAAAGAAACAATGAAGTAAAAAAAATAATAGCTTAAAAATTTGACTAGCGAAAATAAATGAAACATTGTGACTACACTTTCTGCATTGAAATAAAACGTTGAAGGGGTTAAGAGCCTAAACTACAACTTCCCAAAAATGGATTATGAAATAATTTACAAACAAATTAAATATGTACTGTATAATAATAATAACTTATTTTTCTATATTTCATTAATTCTCAATGCTGCTACTGTTCTTTGTTATAACTTTTTAAAAACATACAAGGGGATAAAAAGTATCCCTCAAATCAAAGATTTATAGAAGACAGTTGAGAATATTAGTAGTATGCTACAATGTTGACTGACAAAAGATGAATATTTGTCCCCAATTTGTTTGAATTAGCCTATTGTTTAAAATTTAATTTTTCTTCAGATGCAGATGTTGAAGACAACACTGAAAGCGACGTGTCTAGATTAGCTTCCATAGAGCATCCTGATGACTCTCAAGAGGATAAGATGGATCCATGTAAGGATATCAGTGACCCTGAGACTCCTGATTCTCCAACCATAATCACAGAATTGGACAGCCTCTGCGTTCAAGTAAGCAATTTAAAAATCCAGAATGGACCTGACTCTCCCAACAGTGAAAAAGACGGTCAGAATATTTTAGAAAATTGTGAAAATTTAGAAGTTTGTAAAAAATCCACAGAACTTAAAAACAAATGCGCACATACTAGTATTGATAGTAACAAAATGGCCTGTGATCAAAAAGATTTGGATGAAAAATCTGATTCTACGTGCAAAAATAGGAGCAAATTAGAGCAGGATATGATTATGAAGTCTCGTAATTCCCTGGCCCCTCGTTATCAAGCCTCATCGCATGAATGCTCTGTCCAATATTGTTTAAATCAATTTACTGCCCCGGAACTGCTAACTGGAAACAATAAATTTGGCTGTGAGAACTGCACAAAAATTAAAGAAGCTAAACTGGGTGCAAGAGCTGTGGGAGGTATTCTATATTTTACAATTTTCTATTAGTATTAATTTTTAAAATTGAAACATATATATAATAAAAGTAAAATGTAAGCATAATGAAAGAAAATATTTTTGCAACATCTCCCCTCCCATTCCCCTCAAACATTTTTTATATTTCACCAAATAATTTAATATATTCTCACATTTTTAAAAAATAAAAAGGATTTTGCACTGTCTTTACAGGAAAATGTCAATTTCTTCATGGGATGACAAATTTCTTAAATTTTGAATTTGCTAATAATGGGGGTTCTAACAAATTTTGGTCATTTGAGGGAAGTTGTTTCTGACAAAATATTACATAAAGGAAATTGGAGAGTTATGTAACATGACAGTTTAGGTTGTGGAGCACATGTCACTAATTCCTCCATTTCATCTGTCAAACCTTTTGTACTCAATATTTCATTTTTCTACATATTAATAGTTTCTGGATTAATTTTTGTGTCCTCCTGCTTTTACCATAATATGATTCTTTTTTTAGGCTTCATGTTTAAATTGTCTCTGTTAAAAAAAAAAAAAAGCCTTTTTTTTTTGTTAAATAAACCAATTGTTACTGTCCGAATTATAACTCGGACATAATTGCTGTTGCTCAGCGGGGGTTGTATAAGAGAAGGTGAGAGATATAAAACTAAGATAACAGGCCAAATAAAAGCTTAATGGACATACCCTTTAGTGATGACTCAAATTAATTACAATTATAAAAATCAATGGTCAAGTAAATGATTTAAAGTATTAACTTTTACTAATAATTAAAGGGCACGTAATTCTGAAATATTAAATATTTTGCTTAAGGTTACAGAATGTCTCTGGGCCGAGAGATAATATAAAAAGGCTATACACAATTAGGGCATTAAAATTCATTAAAAATTAAACTAAATAGCCTAAATTTTAAAATAATATGTCGTACAGTGTCCTGAAGGGCATGTGATCAAACTAGCAATAAGACTGTCATAATTAAGCTTTAAAATAAATTGTTACCGTAGATAAAAAGAAAGTAATGAGTCGCAATATATGAGCTATTATCTATAATAAAATTAGATAACTTCAAATGCTACTCCACTGGCTACTGAATAAAAATAATTCCGNTAAATATTAAGTCAAAAGGTACAATTAAAATTAAAGGATGTTAAATATGAATAAGCGCAATTTTTGAATTAAATTATTGCCTTCAAAATCTGGGTAATGGATAATAATAAATAAGAGAAATTCAACACAAGTAAAATAAGCCATAAAAATTCCATTGACCATTGTATAAGATTAATAATAGCCAGCAAGTTGATGTGAAAAATTATTGACAGGAAGAATATAAAATTAAGCATTATGAAATAATTATGAAATCAATAAATCGAAGTAATCTGTTTTCCAGGGCGATAAAAATTATGAGACTGGAAGGGACAGTTAAGGTTTGTGAGCTGTATAGTTATGCAGGCTAGCAAATAAAAATGAGAAAAAGGTAAACTAATGCATCTTAGCATTATATAAAGACAGTCAAATTATGAATTAAATACTGAATCAAATAGCACAAAACTGCAGTCGAAAAAAGATCTAAAAATTCCATGGGGGTTATTTAACCATCAGAATAATCTCTAAATCATTGCGAGCTGATTGTCCCACCTTCATAAATATTAAGAAAGAATTTAAATTAATAAAGGGCACACATATAATACAACAAATTAATAAAATCAATTTTAAAATAAGCTACAGTCCGATTTTAATTAATCATGCAGTCCAAAATAATAGTTAAAGCAGAGATACACATAAGTTAAAAAGGAAAGGAAAAATTATAAAATAATAAAGCACATGTTTGACTGAATAATTAATCGCCATAACTGACAGGAGAAGAATTCAAACTTCTCAAGAAATTTAAAGGAGCTGTCAGAACTAGCAATCGATCTGATAGTAAGAAAACCACAACCTTACTTTATGAGCTATTAATGAACTGAGGTAACCAGCTATGAACTCCTGGTAAGGCCCTCTTGAAAAGTTGTAAAATTTATTAAGAACCCTATGGGATTACTAAGTTAACAAGTGGCCTGGGATATGTCCATGTTCTTGACAGGTAACAGTACATGAGTAGAGAAAGTGTCAACTCTTAAGGTTGGCCAGTCAATTAATGAATTAGGAAAAATGGAAGGAATGTTTCTTTCCCAGAAAAAAATTAAATAAATATGAGATATTAAAATATTAAAAAATCAGATCTTAATAAAAGATAGAAATTCTATACCAGAGAATCCATAATAACTTAATATGGATATTATTACCTAATAGACAATTAAAAAGGGACATTTAACTGAAAAAGTATCCCTGTTGGTGGAAAGTTAAAATCAAAGAAAGACAATTAACAAATAGAGTGTTTAGGCCTTGTTTTTTGCCTGTATACCTGAGACACCAGANAATTGTTTTAATTAAAAATATATGCATATACAGTAGTATAGAAAGATTTGATTAGAATGTTTAATTCATTAAATATTTTAGTGATGATACTAGATTTTAAATGGTTGGTGTATAAAGGACTAGCCTAATGTATTAAGTACCGTAATAGAAATATTATCATAGTTTGATTTTGATTGTATAATCATTGATGAGGTAATTATATTACTGAAACATGTGTTGCATTGGTTTATCTACTCAGTGCAGCCTACTTATATGGCTTGAGTTGTTTAATAAATTACTATTATACCATAAGTGTTTAAGTGGGTGTCAAATATATGGCTGCAATGGGCAAATGTCATCAGTTATGACAAACTATAAATCATCATAAATCAGAAAACAATGTCACTACGGAAATGAGTATATTGATAAAATTATAATTTCAAGAAGTCATAACAACTGCTGGATAAGTAAAATGGGACAGTGCTATAGAAAATAAATACACACGAAAGAAAGAATCAAAATGATAAATTAAAAAGGGATCAGTGTTGAAACTATACAAGGAGCCTTTAATTAAGGGAAATAATACTAAAACAAATTGAGAAATAATTGCTGGAATCATCGGCTAAATAAATACAGAGCTGGTAATTTTGAAATCAATCGGGCTGAGTGATCACCAAGCAATAATAAAAGGGACCTAGAGACTGAAAGCTGCGCCCTGAATAAACGATTAATATTATCAGGTGAAATTATCCTTGATAATCACAAGTCTAGCCAGAGTCATAACATCAGAAAGAAGCTGATATATGGAAAACCGATATTAGCCCAAGTCACAAGAAAACATGATCACGACCTTTGTTTGAAGTATTAACATTGGTTTGTACGGCTTCACAGTAAATGTTGATGGCAACTAAATTGTAATTCCGATAAAAGAATTGCTCACTGCTGAAACAGACATAACAGATAAACTGATTGAAAATTGAACCATTAATAAGACTGAAATTAAGCTGGTAAATTATTGTTTTAAATACACAAAGAAAATGAAGCCTGGATTCAAACCCCATATGAATCAAGTAAAGGGCATGATAAGAACCAAGTATGTAAATAGAAACAAACTACTTATACACAAGAAGGGACAGTACTGAACAAATAAGTACATAAAAGGAAATATGGCAATCACAAGAAACATAATTATTAAGTAAATAGAATTTAAGAAACCCTGGAAGATTGCAATTAAATAAATTAATTTCTGCATTTGAGGAGCAGAGACTGGAAAAGGTGGTGACAGGCCGGCTTTCTTAATTGATAGCCTGGGCCTGGTCTAGCTGAACAGCTGATTAACTGCATCCAATCAGGGCTGGAAAACAGTCATTAATTGTAACCCAATTAGCCTCTTCAGATGTAGTATAATTACAGTAAACACAATAACAATTTGGTCAGTCATTTTTAAAAGTTTTAAATTAAAAAATCTCCTAAAGTAAATGGTTGGGTGGAAGCTCCTTTTGTCTTGTAATAGTTACATCATTTACGAGCTGAGGCAGCCTTCCACGCCAATTCCTTACTAATCCATCAACAATTTAAAATAATTAAGTTAAAGTTAACTTATAAATTATAAAGTAAATTTAAAGTAAATTTTATAACAAGTTAAAAAATGAAAATCTCTTGCCAGTCCCTGAACCACAGAATCAACTAAGAAGAAATAATATTGAAGAAAGAACATAGCATAGGAACAGAGATGCCTCCGACCTTATAAACAGGTATGGTTTATCTTGTCCATAAAATAATATAGCACTGATCCCCCAGCATGAATATAGA